>JAJHUR010072499.1:0-31608 GCA_027495735.1 Lutjanus campechanus | reverse complement strand
TTCCTTGAGACCTCTAGTGCTGTTTATCCATTTAGATTTTTTGGGGAGGATGAGTTGCAGAGTTTTGGAGACTTTTTTTTTTCTTTCTTTTAAAAAGAAAGTGGTTCCTATATGAAACTGCTCACTGTAGATTATTATGAGCGACTGGGTCATGATTTTTTGAAGAGACACTGGTGTTGATTTTTTTTAAATTTTATGCTTAGAGCAGCACAGGGCCTGTGCCATTTAGTACCATTTTATTTGAGAGAGGGCAGAAATCTCCATGGCCAATATCTCCAAAACTAGGCTACACACACCAAAACAATCTAGAAGGATGAAAAACACTACAGGCCAGAGGAAAAATATGTATTTTTGATTTACTCCCTCAGTGTTGTGAGTCAAATTAGGAAAATAGTCCACTTCATAGTGATGCTGAAATAAAACAGAGCCGCTCAGCAACTGAAATGAAATACTCAAGGCAAGATTGCATTAACTTTTTCTCCTGGGAATTGTAAATTGATGTCTGTGCTTTTGCTGGGACAAGGCAAACTAGGAAAATTTGCCACCAGTGATATTTACTGAAATTTCTAAGCTGATTTTTAAACATCAAAGAGCAGGCAGACACTCTCTTTTTTAAAAACACCACAATCTCTAATTGTTCAGGATTCATTCACGCATACATTTACAACCATAAAGCTACACTAATCAATATTATGGCATCAACAATGGATTAAATGACTAAACGTAAAAGGTGTCACTTTCAGTAACAAATCCCAACTCTGCAGTTCGACTCTGCTGCAGAGTCTCAGCATTTTTCACCTCATTGTTTTGGTTTTATGATCCAGTGATCATTTTCACTGCTCTCATCAGCATTGTTTTCAGCAGCAGCAGGCAGCTGTTTTCAGCTGAGGACATTTGATAAGCCCACTGCACACTACCTGCTCAGCACCACACAGTAAACACACAGTTAGTGAGCTGAGGAACATAGTTAAGCATTTAGTGGGAGAGTCAGATATGTCCCTCAGGAACTGTTGGGGAGCAAAGGAGAGTGAATATTAAACACAAATACGACTCCAAATAAATGCTAATGTTGCTCCTTGTCTGTTGGGTGTGCAACTGTTTGCTAACGTCCTCTCCATAACAACTTTACACGTGGCAACATGTAAATGTTGTGTTTACAGCTTGTATCACCCTCCCCAAGTGGCCAAAGAATTAATCAGTGCAGTGTTTTAATGCTTCAAAGGCCTGTAGCATGTAAAAACAATCCTGTTGATTTGCTGTAAGGTTAAGGTGCCACAGCTCAACAGTAACGGTTTCCAGGTTGCCATTAGCAACCAAGCCATCAGTGGTAACCACTTTTTAACACATAAAAAATAGGGACATCAGACAGCAAAATGTGTATGCCAAAATAAGTACATTTTTAATAATTGTTTCAGTAATCATATTCAAATATTGCAGAACCTATTTTTTTGTTCATATATGTTTTTCTTCACTTCATTTCTTTGTAACCTTGTATTTCTGCATATACATGTGCCTTCATGAGTCATATGAAATCATTAAACTTTTAGAAGGAGTAGATGTTTTTTAATTGAGCAATATGTTAATGGGTCTGGCAGGCAGTCACTGAACTCCTACTGAGGAGTGTGTATTTTCAGAGCAGTGGGCTTTAATTTTCAGGATAACAGGCTTAACTTTACATTGACAGACAAGTTATACAGTTATAAGAAGCTGATAGTGTAGGACTTGTCATTGTTTGTTATTGTATATGCGCAATGTGCTTGTCCTGCGCTTGAGTAGGTTGGTGTTCCTGCAGCCTGCAGGCTACCTGTCTGAGCCTCGAGTCTAGGAAGAAGGGCGGTTGGGGGGGGGCAACATGCTTCAATCTATTTATATACTGTCTATGGCTCCAACTCACTATTTGGACTGTCATACTCATTTTTGAACACTAGGGTCTTACATATCTCACCTTGAGGCTGATGTTTAACTGCATAGCATCTTGATTATTCAAAATATTAGGTGATTTAAAAATGGCTAGTATATTTTCAGTTCGGCAACCAAAAGTTAATACCTAGCAACCGCTTTTAAAAGTTAGTGTTAAGCCCTTCCCATCAAGTCTGTAAATTAATCTTGGAAATGTTTACTGTTGACATATGTTTATAAACCAAAGTTTATGTAATCCCAGTTAAGTACACTTTATATTAATGTTTTTTTTTCCTTCATGCTTGATCCATTGGCCTGTCAGAGGACCGAATGCTGTCAGCGGCAGATGTTCAGAGCTTTTCTAACGGAGTGGGCCGTCACTGGAAGCATGTAGGGAGGGCCCTGGGGAAGAGCTGCCGGGCTCTGAAGGGTCCGGCCATAGACAACCTGGCCTACGAGTATGAGAGAGAAGGGCTCTACGAGCAAGCTTATCAGCTGCTCAGCCGCTTCATCCAGGCGGAGGGGAGAGCGGCCAAGCTGAGCCGGCTGGTCAAAGCACTGGAGGACTGCAAACTCACCAGCCTGGCTGAAAACATTCTGGACATACAGCCATGAGAGTGAACTCTGAGTGCTTTTGTTCTGCCTGCGTGTACGAGTCGTGAAAACTGACAGGCGGACAGGTCGTCTCCACTGGAGGAGGGGCTGACTCTGTCCTGCCTGATTTTTATATACAGTATGTTTGTCTTTGATTGACATCAAAATCATTCCTGTGTGTGTGAGTGTGAGTGTGTGCATGTTTCAGACAGGCTGTGTGAGAACTGATTCATATCATGATTTTCAATTATTAGTATTATTGATTTATTGTTTTCATTTAGATAAAATGACCTGTCATCACTGTTTTAAAAATATGCTTGAGTTTTGAGTTTAATGCACTGTTTAAACTGTTTCCATCATGATTCTCTTTTATTTTTCTCCTTTACAAGTCAATTTACAGATGGAACATGTTGGGTCTTGTTGATAATGAGTGCACAACTGAAGGTTATTGATTTTTTTTTTCTACGAAATGGGTTCGTACAAATTAAATGGTTGTTTAAAAAAAAAGTCTTCATGTTTGTGTTTGATGCATTAGTGTAATTAAAACTGAAAACATCATTTTGCCCAAATTCCCTCAGGTATAATTTAGTGTTAATCCTCACTCCCTCCCTCCCCACCATCACTCCCTGTCACTCACACACACGTGCACATGCTCATATGATTAAACTGTGCTGATTACTGATATTGTCGCTAGATGTGTGTATGTGCCTGCTGCATGTGTCACGTTGGTGGAGCTTCAGGGCAGAGAGGTGGAGATCGCAGCTGAGATGTGTGTGTGTGTGTGTGTGATGGAGGTTTTATCTTAGCTCGGCTGTCAAAGAGGAAATTCACTGATGGATGGAGTCTCTTCAGGTTGAGCTCCTCAATCTGCTGGTTTTCATTCAGGGTCCAGTCTAAAAGCCCAGCCCCCCCCCCCCCCCCCCTTTTTTTTTTTTACTCCACTTGACGGTCCATCCAGATGTGATGTGTGGATTAGAAGCTTTTATCACACACACACAAACACTTACTACTGCTATATGGTATGGACACAACCCCCAACACAGATATACACAGTTTATAAGTTATGATAAACACACGTCTCTCTTTACATCGGCTGTAACCAGGGCTATGACTACCACTGAAGAGGTTATGTGCTCAGTAATAGTTCTGGGAATTTTGGGAGTTTATGACCTAAAGAGGAGTTTATGTTGTATATTTACACAAATGTTGATATTACATAAAAATCTGATATGATTTAAGTCTAATCATCTTTTATAAAAAGTATTACATTACTTGCAGAGTAGAAAAGGTGGCTTTGAAATAAAATTTAGATCATAATATAGTAGGGCTGTGTATCATGACACAGGGGTTACGATTCAATATACTGTGATATATTGCGATAGTGTAAGCAAGGTATTATACTGCTATTTTATTCTAGTTTTAGGAAAACTCAGTATAAAGAACACACCACCATACACATAACATTTCAGTTAAAAAAGGTAACTTTTTTATGTAATCAGAACAGGGTAGCTAGATAAGAACACTGCTATTTAACAGTTTAAACACAACACAAAATTAACCTCTGCCACAAATTTTTTGCATGCATCATAATATCCCAGTACAGCATTTTAAGAATTGATACAGTATCACATAATATAATATTGCAAGTTTTTTCAACTTCTCTCTCTTTCTCATTTTTTTCAATTATTACACCCCTATAATGAAGGGTGAATTAAAATTAAATACATTTTAAGATAACTATTTTGCAGTTGGTCCGTAATTTCTTAAGTGAGTGGGATTTTATGGGTTGGATTTGGCGTGACCTTGGTTTCCTGTCTATTAGCCTCGCTGAAACTGTAAAGATGTTTAAGATTAATATATCTCTGATTACTCATTTACTTATAATCTACACAAGTAGAGAGAAGTTAAGTACATTTATTCCAGTAATGTACTCATTTTTCTCATGTTTTATAGTTTCCATTCCACTACATTTCAGAGGGAAGTGATGTATTTTTACTAATTATTTGACAATATTAGACCATAGTTACTATTTACTTTCCAGATCAAAATGAAAAAAAATCAAATCAGCTAAAACATTACAGTGCTTCTGACATGTAGTCGGGCTCCAACTAATGATTATTTTAATAATTGATTAATCTGCAGACAATTTATTGATTAATTGTTTAGTCAATAAAATGTCAGAAAATTGTGAAAAATCATCACAGTTTCCCAGAGCCCAAAGTGACATCTTCAAATTACTTCTTTTGTCCAACTCTTTGTTTACTAAATGACAAATAAAAGCAGCATCTGAGAAGCTGGAACATTTTTGTTTGAAAAATGACTGAAACAATTTATCGGTTATCAAAATAGCTTCTAACTAATTTTCATTTGATTGGGCTAATAAATAAATAGTTGCAGCTCCATGTATTAGTAATAATGACCCAATAATTTGATATGTAATACAGTTATTCTAACTGGGGCACTCTGCTGCAATATGTGCAGTTTTGCTTTTGATACTTAGAAGTACGTTTTGTTGGTAAGACTTTTATTTGTAATGTGATGTTTGTACTGATGGTGGAATGTAACTGAGTGAATCACTGAATGATTTACTCATGTACTCTATGTAAGTACAAGAGACCTTTTTCACAGCAGCCATTTTGATGTGAAATAGTAGGGTAAACTCAGGTTTTAGAAATGATACCGATTAAGGTTCTGTTCCATTCAGGTCAAACAGAGTCAGGGTGCTGCTGTTGTCTGAAAAGGCTCTGCTACACTAAACGGAATGGGACCGTATTAGTATCATTGGTGACACCTGTGTTTACCTATTTCGATCAATATGGCTGTAGCGTAAAAGGTGTTTTTGTTTTTGTGTTTCTGTGGTTAATTGCTACTTTTGCTTACTTACTTTATATATATATATATATATATATATATATATATATATATATATATATATATATATATGTTTGGGGCATTTTGCTCCTTTTACTCATGTAGTGGATGCAGTGGTGTAGTTTTATTTTGCGCAATTTAAAAAATACACGAAAATGGTAAATATACAGCGCTGCGAGAGAGGGAACCCTGATGGCTTATTTGAAATCTCCACCTAAACCAAATTAGGTTAAAATTTCACAAAGTTATTGAAACATAAAATTAACACAGAAAATAATATAGTTCATGGCAGACTAATATTAACAACATGTATGATAGCAACAACAATAAACAACAATAAAAACAATATCCATTTAAAATTGGATCTGAATGGAATGAATCTGAATATCTCTTCCATTGTGTGTGTTGTTTTTTTTTAACTTTGTTGTAGGGCGACTCCTCCACAACTGACTATTTTATGTAGGCTAATTTAAAAACCAGTGCTCCTCGTCTGCCACCATTCCTGTGCGCGCGCTGTAGGCCTATTTATGTTGTCAACCGTCAATCCTTAGGACACCAGTGTTGTGGCGTTTCAACAACAACATAATTTCCACTAATACCAGGAGACAAGAGGGCAACATTTGCCATTTAAACGGCTCTTTTCATTTGAATAATCTTTCATAGGACGTGATTAAAGCTCGGCTCCTCTGCTCTGACGTCAACGAGACTGTCATTAGGTGAGTCTCGCGCAGCCTCTCCTCTTCCTCTCGCGCCCCTCCTGCCTGCTCGTGAAGATACGATGAAACCGCTCGCTGTCATCGTCACCAACGCCGCAAGAACCCCAGACCCGCGTAAGATCTCGCGAGATTTATCATTTTAACCTATACCGTGATATTTCCCTGACCGTTACGAATTGTTTTTGTACCTAAGTTTAAGCAGATTGTCACAACAGTGGCACTGTCATATTAAAAACATAATGGTTTTGTATAGGGTGTACAAATAAGAATCAAGGCGTTCAAATCTCGCGAGTGTTCAACAAATCAACGGTTCTCTTCTAGACACGACCGAGAAAGAGAGAGAGAGAGCTCCAGCTCCCCCTCCTCCCTCCTCCTCCCCACCTAACAACAACCCCAACCCCGCAGGCTCGAGCACAACGACCCCACCCCCCAATCCCCTCTGAGAGCGGAGACGGAGCTAGAGAGGCGCATACAGAGTCACGGAGAAAAGACGGTTTGGGGATCCCGGCTCTGTTCTGCCCTCAATCCGGGCCTAATGCTGTAGCAGACCGCGGGGAGGAGAGCTCGCAGAGACAACGCAGTGATTGAGAGTCGGTGAGCTCGGTGAGGGACAGGGCGGACCGACCGGAGAGACGACGGGATTGCTCATTCGCCTGGAAACATGGGATGTACACTGAGCGCCGAGGAGCGCGCAGCTCTGGACCGGAGCAAGGCCATCGAGAAAAACCTGAAAGAGGACGGGATGGTCGCCGCCAAGGACGTCAAACTGCTGCTGCTCGGTAAGAGAAGCGCCTCTCCGGCGGCCGCGGGGCTGCGGCGGCTCGGTGTGGTTGTGGTGGGACTGCATGGGGCGGAGGTGCTCTCCGTGGTACTGATTTCACTGCCGGCTCTCACTCTGTCTGCCCTCCGTTCTTTACAGGCGGCGGAGAGTCCGGCAAGAGCACCATCGTCAAACAGATGAAGTAAGTGTCTTTTTTTATTTTTTATTTTTTGTTATTTTAACCCTCTCCGGCACAGCAGGAGTAAAAGGCCCGAGATTGCGCCTCCCCTATCAGTGCTCAGGCAGGTTGAGCCGCCATGTTTCGAGAGGCCGTAGCCCCGGAGGAGAGCCGGTGACTCGAGCACCTCCTGCAGACCGACAGTGAGGCTGCGGAGGCCGCACCGGTGCGTCCCAGGGTGCTGTTCACTGCCTGGGTGCTGAAATGTAGTTAACGAGGGTTTGACTTGACTACAGGGAGTGTGCGACTGGGAATATGTGGGTGTTGTTCCTCTGCGCGTGTGTGTGCGTGTGCATGTGCATGTGTGTGTGTGTGTGTGTGTGAATTACATTGAGGTCACTACAGCTCCATTAGTGAATACCTCTGCTTTTAATCTTAATGGCTTTAAGTGCCCGATATCGCCGGGAGTACTTTGCCTATAAAGCGGATTTACGCAGAAATATGGCTTCTAAAACCGCATCCCTGTCTAAGCTAAATCACTCTTTGATGTTTTAAATCACTGTTGTTGTTTTTTCTAAACCTCTTAGTTAAGTTTCTAGATGTTTCAGTCCGGAAAAGGCACCGGCCATTGTATATTTTGTTTTGTGAAGCATCTCTCCTAGCTTTTTTGTGGGTAGCTCCTTCTGCCTCCGTCCTGCTCAGCGCATCCCGGCCTGCAATGCACTGACTGCACCCTCCCTCCTCCTCCTTCCCTCCCTCCTATCTTTCCTCCATGCCCTGCTTCCTCTTCTTTCCTTCACCTCATTACCCTCCCTGTGCTCTCTGCTGGTCCATAACTCACTGCTCTGTCCTCAACACAAGACACAGGGCCAAATGGTGTTTACAAACACCTTTTAAGGTTTGATTTAGCCTAAGCAGGAGCTGGATGGGTTTTACTACACACTGTGGGTCATAAAGTTAGACATTGGTGGATACATTTAGTATGCACTCATCATCTTCACATACTGTGCAGGTTAGTATAACGGTTGAGAGTTTCTATGTATTGTTGGAACCAGGCCTCTGAGGTAGTTTCATGACTGCGGTGAGAGTGAAACTACACCTTATGTAGTTTCACTTCCATTGCTTTGTGTGTGCATGAGAGAGAGAGAGAATCTGAAAGGCCACAATAAACCTTAAAATGGTCTGAAAATGTCACCTATAAATAATTAAATATCATAGCTGAAAATATGTACACAATGAAACAGATTTGGTGTATGGGTTATATGAATTAAACAAGAAGAAACCTCACTGATGGGAGATGTATACTAACTAACTATGCTCTCAGTCTGCTGCTGCAGAAATGTCAGTGGTGTCTATTTTTACATTTTTATGTTTTCAGACACTGTGATTGGTCAGTTAAGTTTTCATCAATCACACAAACTATATAGAGCTGAGACAATTAGTCCATCAAATTAAAAATTTATCTGGACCTATTTTGATCATCTATTTCTCAAGCAAAAGTGGCAAAAATTCACTTTATTAAATGTGAAAATTTCCTGGTTTTCTTTGTTCTCTGAGTATCTTGAATATCTTTGAGTTTTTGACTGCTGTTGACAAAATGACAAATTTGAAGACATCGCTTTGGTGTCTAGGAAATTGTGATGAGCATTTCTAACTACTTTTTAAATAATTTTTTGGACCAAACAATTAATTGAGAAAATAATCTGCAGATCATTCAATAATGAATGTAACTGTTAGTAGCAGGCTTAATTATATATTAATTATTTCTGTTTTTCGCTTATGAGGCCCTTTCAATTCTCATCCCTAATTACATCTGTGCATCTTGCACACTCTGTGCGCGCAAAATAAAGATTAAAAACACCTCCACTTCCCCGGGGAGAGGAGGGTTTCCCCCCAGGAGATGTTTAGCAGAGGTGGTAAACTACCAAGATCCTGACGCATCTCACACCTGAACAACAGTCACAATCATCATTGTGAATAATCTTTTTAGTCATTTTTATTCGCAAATTTATCAAACATTTGCTGTTCCTTCCTCTTAAATGTGAGGATTTTATGTTTTTCCTTGTCTTACATAATAATAAATTTAATATCTTTGGGTTTGGGGACTGTTGGTCGGACAAAACATTTGAAGATGTTACCTTGGGATGTGGAAATGTCTACATAAGTTCCTGATATTTTATAGATCGACAGATTAATTGTCAGATTAATTGATAATAAAAAATAATCATCTGTTGAATTAGCAAAATATTTAATGGCTGTGTTAATACTGCATCTCTGCTCCTTTTCCCTGAAGGGTAGTATTTGATCTACTATGATTTTTCTGATGTTAGCAGAGGTCATCGACCTCTGTTATAAAACATATTTTCATAATGTGCACTGATGAGATGAATAAAGGTAAAAACCCTCCTCTCTTAGTTTTCTCATCATCAGACATCAATCTCTGATCACAAACTAGGTGAAGAGAAGCTGCTGAAGTTTAAATGTGGGTTTCAGGCCAGTTTCAGGAGGATTCAGTGCATATGAGGTCATGGCGAGGCAGTGATGATGGATAATTTAATGTTGACCAGATTGTGAGGCGTTTAACTGTTTCGTACTAAATGTAACAGTAGAGTCCTGCGTGGTGTGATTGATTAGTGCTCTGACTGATTCCACTCCATTGACCATCATAAATTATAAATGGCTTAGATATCACATTACTGACCAATTACAGATCGCAGACTGAGAACGTGATCAATTCCCATCCCATTATACACCGACACACTTAAAGATGCATTTTAGGCAGAGATGGTGGGAAGAAGAAGGAGAGGACTATCAGATTCATGTGTTGTGTTTGATGCCAAGAAGACAGGAACCACCTGGCACACACAGTAGAGCTTTTATTGTGAAAAGACTATTGTTTAGGTCTGCAGGAACATATGGACGTGTGACTTTTTCAGTTTAGTCCATGCTTGTGTCTAATATCTGTGTGCACATACAGGATTATCCATGAAGATGGTTTCTCTGGGGATGACGTGAAGCAGTATAAGCCTGTGGTATACAGCAACACCATTCAGAGCTTGGCAGCCATCCTCCGAGCCATGGACTCCCTGGGCATCGAGTTTGGAGACAAGGATAGAAAAGTTAGTCCTACATTCATCCGCCAGCTGGATAAATGTCATATAACGTACTACTGGGTTCTTTGGACAGAAGAATAATAGAAGATATTGATATAAATCACAATATCTTTTTGGGTTCAGACATTTAGTTAGGGATATAATAACACCAGAAACTCAAGGTACAGTAATACCGTTATAAAAAGTTCATGATACAATATCTATTGCAATAGTAAACAACAAAGAAAAAACACAACTTGAAAAAATGTCCATTATTAAATAATAAATGTGATGTGTACTGCATTTTTTGCTTGTATAAAATTTGTTTTTCATTTTAACTTAAATTGCTCCTTCTTTCCTTCTTTAGTAAATTAGAATAAAAGTGGCCAGCTGTGCATGTGCATGCAAGGCATGTGCAAAAATTGGCAAGAATTGTCTTTGGAAATGAATGTTTGAATTATTTATGTACAACTGCAAAGGAAAACTATGCAGCAGTCAGTCGCTGTTCTTTTATTTAAAATTAATTAATTAATTAACCATGCAGTATCGAGGTAGATATCGCCATAGTCCAGTATGGTAATGAGACATTTTTTATAGTGATATTTGATATATTGTTGCATCTCTACATCTAGTTGAACAACCCTCACATGGACTGAATGATAGAACTTATTTTCAGTTTTGAATATTTGAAAATTTTAATTGTTTTATAGTGGTAATTTAAAAAAAAAAAACACAATACCAATACAATGTATCGGTGTAATTTTGTTCCTTTTCCCCTGATCTTATGAAATGTACTCTTCCAGGCTGATGCTAAGCTGGTTTGTGACGTGGTGAGTCGTATGGAGGACACAGAGCCGTACTCTGCAGAGCTTCTTACTGCTATGAAGCGTGTATGGGCTGATGCTGGGACTCAGGAGTGTTTTAGCCGCGCCCGAGAATACCAACTCAATGACTCTGCTCAATAGTGAGTGGAGTAAAAAAAGATTATAATAGCCTCCATTTGCAAAAAAACCCAAAAACCTCACCAGTCATCTGATCTGCGTTCCTCTTGTCCTTCTTATAATCAGCTACCTGGACAGTCTAGACCGGATCGGGGCAGCAGACTATCAGCCCACAGAGCAGGACATCCTGAGAACCCGAGTGAAGACCACTGGTATCGTCGAAACCCACTTCACCTTCAAAAATCTCCATTTCAGGTAGCATACATGATGATGATTTGGCCTTTGTTGTACGCAGTGTGTCTCAGATTAGGTTCCGGGATTATAGCTCTGTGTCTGCACTGACTTCTTCCTCTTTTTTCCAGGCTGTTTGACGTGGGAGGTCAGAGGTCAGAGAGGAAGAAGTGGATCCACTGCTTTGAAGATGTGACGGCCATTATCTTCTGTGTTGCTCTGAGTGGCTACGACCAGGTGCTCCATGAAGATGAAACAACTGTAAGTATGACTCGGCTAATCCAGTCTGAACCACAAATTCATGGTGGGGCTTTGACTGATGTTAGAGGCAGATATCAGGCCGTCCTGGTGGCCTATAGTGGTTTATATACATATGACATATTTGCAACATCATTAACTCATTCACTTTTTATTTAAATCTCGAAGAATTATTAAAGGCGTGCCCCCATTTTCAATGATGTGTAGACTTCGATTAAAAGTTACCTTCAAGAGCAGAGTAGTTTGTTATCATGGTTTTGAAATTATCTGTAGATACAAGTGTGTTAAAGTGTGTGCAGCTTAAAAACTGAAAGCAGTTTCCCCAAATCTAGTGTGTTTGCTCGACAGGACTTAGAGCATTATCCAACCACTTGAATAAATCAAATAATGACCCTAAGTCCAGTTTAAGAAGGAAGTGATATATGATGTCAAGTTCCCATTAAAGAGTTAGGCCTGTATCAACAGTTCAACTCTGGCTGGAGACTGTTAATGCACTGATGTCCTCACATTGGCTCTTTGTCCCTCCCTTTATCCCTCTCCAAGTCCCATCTGCTTCTCTACTGTTATCTGTCTATTTGAGGCAAAATGCCAAAAGAAACATCCCAAACATCGATAACAACAGATTGCCACTGCCAATAGATTTTAATTCACTTTCACTATCTGTTCAACAGCTTCTACTCTTAGACTCTAGGTTTCAATAAAGAAAATGTCCTTTAAAGGACCTACGTGAAGCAAATTACATGATTTGTATTGCTAATGTGTGAGCATGTTGTAATGTAACTTATTAAATTAGACCTTCCCCAACTGTCTCAGTTGCTTGTAACAGTCTGTAGATTAATTCCTATGAAGGACGTTTTTTTTTACAAGAAAAAGTATGTGACATTCAAACGCACTCCCTAGCGCCTTGCCTCTCTTCAGCTCCGACACCCATCAATCACGTTCAGTCTCATATACGTCACGTCACTGTTTTGGCTGGTGCCCAGAGTGCTCTATCATGCCTGCTGAGTGTGACAGTGAACAGGTCGCTGACTGCAGTTCACTGAACGGCTACTGGTGTCATTAATAACAAAAATATTCTGAAAATTTCACATTATACCTTTAAAGCTATAATATGTAACATTTACATATTAAAATGTCTAAAAATGATAGACATATGTTATACATTTTGTTGAGTCGTGTAATTGGGTTACCCCAAATGTTTCCAACAATGTTAAAACCCTGAGAAATCCATAAGTTATTCAAGGTAAAGGCGTGTTTCAACGTCAATGTCAGACAGAGAGGAAGGAAGTAGGCGAAGGTGCCTAAATCTTTAATTCATTACCATGAACACAGCTTGAGTCATGTCAGATAGATTTTCATCATCTGTGGTGGTTGTTTAACAATGATGAAAACAACTCCTATAATCCTACGCTGCCTCAGATTGAATCAAACTTTGTGTTTTGTTATTGTTTTAATTTGAGAGAGACACCTAGTAGCAGAAGTTACACATTGTTAACAGTAAAAAAAAAATAAAAAAAAGATATCGTAACAACACAATGAACCCATCTTTCAGGACAGTGAAACCACCACTACTACTTCTAATAAACTGTAAAATCCATTTGATTTTTAACTTTCTTCTTCTTTGCTATAAATTATATGTCAGACAGTTGCTTAGGGTTGGGTTTAGAGGAAAAATATTTTAAATGTTCATTTGTTTGGTTCCTTATTGACAAAAACAGTGATGTTTCCACCACAGTAACGACAAAATGTAACATCAAAAATGAAATTACATAAAGGAAAATCTCATCCTTCGTCTTTTTAACTGGCCAACGTACTACAGACTGTAACTTTACTTAAGAAAATGTAAAGATAGGCTCCTTTGGTCTGCACACCGTAAATCATTTCATCTGATTTCAAGGAAAATCCAGCCAACCCAATCAAACCTAACCTGGACCCTTATTTGAGGACCACTTGATTAAGGCAGGAGTAATGCTGCAGTGCTGCTGTAAATTCTAGTTCCAAATGATAAAGTTGCCAAGTTACACAACAGGACAAACCCTTAGGGCAATAATGAACTAATTTGTCCATTCACTGACAATAAAATGGCAAAATATGCTAAAAATGATGTTGAAATTATTTGCTGGATTGATTTTTTGTTGTTTTGTGCATTCTTTCTATGAACAGAACATGTTCAGAAAAACTGTCAGAACAGGAGCAAATTAAATGCCTAATAAAATTGTGCACATTTCTGAAAAACAGAGAAAAACGTACCTAATGGCAGGCATTATTGAGGTTCTATACTCAGTACCCAGAATATGGAAATACTTATGGACATAGAAAAAATGGTTATTAAGATTTACACAAACATTTTAAATCTAATTTACTACAAATTAATGCACACTAGAAGATTGTTTGTCTTCTGTGCTGCCTTCTGTGGTTTTTGGATTTCCTGTGGACAAAAGCAGTTTCCTCCGCCATGACCACACAATAAAACATCAAAAATAAAATCTCTTCTTCCTTCTTCATTTTAACTAGTGAATCTACTACTCACTGTAACTTTGTCTGGGAAAATTATCACAGACTCATTTTATCTGACTTCAAGGAGAATTCGTCTCAGCAGCAGGCATTAAGAATAACTATTTAGAAATAGCCAGTCTTTTCACTGATAGTCTTGTTTGCTTATGTAGGTCAAATAAAAGCATCCGTATTAAATTGAGACTGTTTCATAACAAGTTTAAAAACAGTTGTTTTGTTTTAACCCTACATACATATCCTAAGTTAGACTCCTTCAGGCACTCCCCTCACTGTAACACTAACCACATGTTTATTATTCTTGCAGAACCGCATGCATGAGTCGCTCATGCTCTTTGACTCCATCTGTAACAACAAGTTCTTCATTGACACCTCCATCATCCTCTTCCTCAACAAGAAGGATCTGTTTGCTGAGAAGATCAAGAAGTCACCGCTGACGATCTGTTTTCCAGAATACACAGGTGAGTCCCCGACTTTCACGTGCTTCTTCCTCACACAAAGTGATGACCCTCAGTCTCTCATGCTCTTTTCTCTCTCTCTGTCTCCTCCTCTTGTCACCAGGTGCTAATACTTACGACGATGCTACTGCATATATTCAGGTTCAGTTTGAGAGTAAGAACCGCTCTCCCAATAAGGAGATCTACTGTCACCTGACCTGTGCCACAGACACAGGGAACATCCAGGTAGTGTTTGATGCCGTCACTGACATCATTATCGCAAACAACCTTAGAGGGTGTGGCTTATACTGAGGCCTGGCCAAGCACAGAGGTTGTCATGGAGAGTATGAGGTGTTAATAATGATAATTTTGATGATACTTAAACACATAAATATGTAATTCTACACGTCCAAAATGGACCCAAAGAGCTGCCGTCAGACACCACACTGGATTTATTGCCATGATTTGTTCCCTTCCTCTTCTTTTTTGATTTCAGTATACATCCCCAGTTTTGTCTTATAAAATAATGTGTTTTGAGCTGAATGTTTCATGTTCTGTTGATGACCATGTCAACAACTCGTAAGGTCGGAAACGGCAGCACCAGGGATATATTCAGCTGGAGCCTCAAAGCCCAGAAATGCAACATGAGGAGTGTGCAATGTCATTTTTAGCCACAGCGTGGAACAACGTCCCATCTTTTATGTGACATTTTATGTGCGAGTCTCGAGGCTTTTTTAAAAATCCGTACTGAATATAGCCTGTTGTGCTCCGTTTTGAAGAGCTGCTGTGTGTATGAAGGTGGAGATGACGATGTTGTTGGGGAGGTGCTGAACTCGTGGCTGAGGGTCATGGTTGGGGAAGGAGGCTATTTTAACTTTGAGTCGGGACAAAGATCCCCTCTCCTTCAGACCCACACATGACTGAGTAGCCTGCAGGTCTGTTCCACTCTCTGTCTTCTCTTTGGCTTCAAAACATAATGAAAGAGAGGATTCTTCTCTTCAGAGTGGCTGCCTGTCGCCATTGGCCTCCTGTAGTGTGAGGAAATGCCTATCAGCCAATGATATCTAAAAAAAACCCACGTCATATCGGTGCCAACCATCTGACGACAGATAGGGGATTAGGATCAGAAATCATAGGTCATGTTCATACTATCGACTAATATTATTTAAGTAACAGATATATCATTTTATTATCATCGAATGATTTATTTATTTAAGCCTCATGCCCTACATGCCTCCTCCTACCTCCTGATATCCCGTGCCACATTATTTATTTCCTGACATGAAAAACTTGGGGGAACACGATACCTTGTCTACGGTTCAGAGGGTAGAAAGCAGCCCTCCAATGACATCTTGTTCTCCGTGTGGTGCTTTAACCCTTCGATGTGAATCTGTGTAGAAATAGAAGACTGCACGAGGAGAACAATATCATTCGGGGCAGCCTCTGTCAGGGGGAGTCGGGGGTTTTTCACAACCCTCGTCTCCCCCTGATCAGTAAACAGGGAACCATAATCCCCCTCCGTCTGTCTGTCACGTTTCTCTTGTCACAGAGAAAAAGTACAGCTCTCCATTTTCACCTGTGCACCCAGAAACTCATCTTCCCATCCCTGTATACTCTTATCTATCACATATCAGTCCTCATATCCTATTCTCCATTTTCACCTTAAAAAGCACCGTACTGTATATATATTATGATTATACCAGATTTTTTTTTTTACTGTGAATGTTTTTGTGCTGCACCCCCATCCTATTTGGTAGTTTATTGGTTGCTCTCATGTGGAATGTTTGTGCTGAGCCAATCGAATGTTGTGTTTACATTAAAGCCACACTTTTCCTAACTACTCCTGCATTTGTCGTCTGAGTCTGATTACAAACTCAATTTTTACTTGTCCCTGTACAAACTGTTTTATTTATTAGTGGTTATCAAATTACAACAAAGACTAAACTTAATTGTCAGGTTTAATCTAGGGCTGTGACATCTACAAAATGTAAAAGAAAACAGAATTAAATGTCCAGCCCAGTTATTTGAAGTCTGAGGTGATGTCTTTAAATGTCTCATTTTGTTGGTCCAAGACCCAAAGATACTCAGTTTATTAACACAGATTTTAAACCAAGAAAAATAGAAATCTCATATTTGAGAAGCTCAAAACAGCAGGTTCTGTCATTTTTGCATGAAAAATCACTTTAAGACTAATTATTCAACAAAATAATTTCATTCTTTTTGACCGGGCAAGTCGAGTTGTTAGATTTACTAGCCTGACATGAAATTTTACTTTTCATGGGCAAGCTGGCAGTCCTTATTGTTGAGTCCCAAAAGGTGAGAGGAAGGGGTGATGATAAAAACCAAGATTTCTACAGATTTCAACAAATTATCTTTGAAACTTTTTAAGACCTTTATGAATGCAATTAAAGACTAACTTCACATCCATACTGGCTGCACCGTGGTTTTTGATATGGTGGCTTCATTTTGTAGTTTAAATGTGTTTAAATGTGATCAATATTTGTTTCCCCCCCAAAACAGAAACCAAGACTGAATTTAAATCTTTATAAAACTAATATTAAAAGATAAAAATACTCATGACTCAAAATAGCCGCTATGTCCTCCTTTGAAATTTCTTTCCTGGACCGTATCTTGTGGTACCTTAATTAGAGTTCAAATTAATGCTGAATGTTTATTAAATGAGTTAGTGTCAGTTTATGAGTCGTACAAAATCATTATAATCTTTTAGAAGTAGTAGGTGTTTAAAACGGTTAAATTGAGCAATATGTTAGTGGAGTCTAGCAGGCAGTAAGACAGACAGTCACTGAACTCAAACGGTCAGGATAACGGGCTGAGCTTTACATCAAAAAACAAGCGACAGTTATGAACAGCTGATCAACTTACAGTGTAGAACTTATCGTCGCTTGTCAAATTAGATTTTTGCACTCGTCCTGCGCTCCTGCAGTGTTCCTGCAGCCTGCCTGAGCTTCCTCCAGTCTGGGAAGGAAGGGGCAGAGGGAAACAACTCCCTTCAACCACAGATTGTATATTACATAAGATTTCTCATAATTTTGTCTATGGCTTTAACTCGCTATTTGAACTGCAATACTCATTTTTGGATGCACAATTGTTATTGCTCCTTCAACTTAGCGATTAAAATTTTCACACCTGTCCAAATCTTATTTAAGATATTTTAAGGCCTAAAATTCTAACAGGCTGTAGACTTTGTAAGGACCTGCAGAAACCCTGCAAAAAGCGCAATTACAGCACTGTCCTGTCCTCTCAGCAAAAGTTTAAATACACACTGACCTGCTTTACTCTTTGCAGAGAATTAAGGTTAGACCAGGAAATTAGGCTGAACATTATGAGAATGGACCACTTTTAATGCTCCATTGCCTGGTGAACACAGCTTTGTATTTAGTGTCAGAAATATGTATAAAAGATTGGGAGCAGGTCTTGCATGGCAATAGGGCAGCACTTCGTGAAATGTGGCGGATGGCAGGGATCAGAGGCGTTGCACGGCGGCTCTCAATTTATTAGGTTAAAAGTGTTCCATCATCACCGACAAGGAGCTATTCATATATTGAATGACTAGGCTGGATCAGCTGTCTGACCTGCTTCTGTCAGTTTAATGGGTATGATGTTCATTACTGCTCTGTTCCACTGACAGCCGCACAGCTCCACTCCTCAGTCCCAGTGTGTCCTCGTTTCTCACAGACACTTACAGGTTAAAAGGTTGGAACTCCCAGTGTGACACAGTTACACTTTAATTTACACTTTTAATTACACATTTAAGAGAATATTCTTTTTACAGATCATTCATATCAAATAGTTATAATAACTGCAAACCATGTCCCTACAAGCTGAGCTGTGACTGATGCAGACTGACATCAGCCGGGTGTGGAGCAGAAGGCAGAGTCTGGAAACCCGACTGAAATCTCCACGATGAGCATTTTTGTTTCAGACAAAAGAAAAATCCCCAGCCATTTGCCCGCGCCCTGCCCACATCCATTTACAGAAACATGGATTAAACCTGGATTGTGCAGAGCTCTTTAGTGAAAAGCTTCACCAGGTGGGTACTGCACAGCGAATGCTGATAACCAGCGCGCTAGTTCATGAGTTACAGTCGCAGCCGCTTGATATCTTCACTTCTGAAGTCAATACGCAGCGCTAGAACCTGACGCACCTCCGCTGGAGTGAGACGCCACGTCAGGGGACCAGAGTTTGGACCCCAGTAGTCCAAAATCTCAGTTACCTGCAGTAGAAAAAAAAGGTACATGTGAGCCCAGGTAACCCAGGAAAAGAGCATTTTTTAGCAAAATACTTTAAAATATCAAAAGTAAAAGTGCCAATAATGCAGAAAATTTGCCCTATGAGTGTTAAACTACTGTATATTATATTTCTGGGGGTATGTTGTGATTTCATAGTCATCTGTAGATCTCAAAAAATTACCTGCATGTTAATTTTACTGTTGTAGTTGTTCGAAGTGGAGACGATTTAATTATTTTACATCTTTTCAGTAGTTTTTCTTTTTTTTATAACAATACGTCATATTTTGTTTTGTATTTGAAATCTTAAAGGTCCAGTGTGACTGAATATAACAGGGATTTTGTATCAGGATATGTCAGAAATGGAATATAATATTCATAGGTTTTTGTTTATTAGTGTGTAATCATCTGAAAAAAAGAACTGTTATGTTTTTGTTACTTTAGAATATATATTAATGAAAACATTAATTAATGATTGTCATATTTCATTTATGCAATATTCTGCCAATAAATCTCTATAAATCTTAGAGACTGGACCTCTAAGTAAATAAATGCCAAACAATTATATATTAAATTACTGGATTATTATTTTTGATGCATTAATGTGTTTATTATTTTACTTAAGTAGTTTTGAGGCGGTTTTGCAACACAGGTCTGACTTAAAATGGAGACACGATTTCCTTGTCAACATCTGTAGAGCCCAAAACTAGCAGGATGTTAATTTTACTGTTGTAGCTGGTTGAGGTGGAACTAATTTAACTATTTTAAATCTTTTCACTATTTTTCTTTTTTTTGCACATACATAGAATACAGCATATTTTATGAGAAAACAGATAGAATATAATATTCAGAAATATGTTTTCATTAGTGTATAACCACCTGAAAATAAGAACAGTTGCTTCTTTGTTATCTTAGAATGAGCCAATTATATCTACAGAGGGCGAAATGTTACACCGCCATGTTTCTACAGTAGACAAGAACAGACAAACCAAACACTGGCTCTGAATATGGCCTTTCACGTTTTTTGAAAAATTTGCAGCTGCTGTTTAGGTTGTCCTAGAGGCTTGGAAGAAGAAGGAAACCGTGTGTTTGCAATCTGCATTTGCTCTAAATTTGCCACTAAATCCTACACACTGGTCCTTTAACTTGTAATGTAACTAGTAACTAAAGCTGTCAATGTGGTGGGTAAAAAATACAGTATTTCCCTCTGAGGTGAGGTTAAATTGGTTAAATTGTATTGAATAAGTGTATTTAGTTACATTTCAACACTGGTGTAAATTGACATAAATGCTAAGATATAAACACATAAAATAATATTTTACAGTGCTGTATATGTGTGTATGTGTGTGTAAAAGGGTCTAAATTACCCGCTCCAGGTTAAGGATGGTGGCCATTTGTGTGAGACGAGCAAATTTGTCTCTGATGGTCCAGGTGGTCACGGTGGTGAGGTACGCCACCAGAGACCGCAGCTCTTTATCGAACTGCAGCCCTCCGAGCTGCAACAGAAAGATCAGACACAGTGAACTGGACCGTTTGTTTGTTCATTTCGAGGCTTCCTGTAAACACACAGCTCAAAATAGGAGGATGCTATCGTGCAAAGAGGAAGCACCCTCTCCTGCAGGCCTTTCTGGACTCATTAATAAATCATTGCCAGAGGCTTTTCACCACATGTGTGTCAGTGATGTGATGTGAAGTGATGCGAAGGGTGCTCACTGCCACCTTGTGGCCGAGCCAGGTTCCTCACCCTGCTGAATGAGCATTTGAGGACAGTTTTCTCCATTTCAATCGATATCAAGCTGGTCATCAGGCTGGTCAGCGTGTCGTAGATGACAGGAGAGAGGGCCATCTGGTGAGGAGGCAGAGAGAAGTTAAAAAAAAAATTTAATAAATATTAATTAAAAAAGGATTTCACATATATTTGGAGTCACAGCTGAAATGTGGCTCAGACAAGATACCTTGAACTCTGCCATGAGCTGCTCCAGGTTAACGATGAGCTGCTGCACCCAGGGGTCATTAGCTTCATAATCATTAAACTCCTCCTGTGAGGAACATCAACAGTTACAGCGACATGTTTCATGACCTCTGGTTTATTTCTGCTCACTGTTCTGAGACGGTTACCTCCTCTATGTTGTGTGAGATGGACAGGAAGCTGCTGATCCAGGGTTTGACCTGAGGCTTTATGGCTGTAGTGTTTAACTCAGTCAGGCCCTCCTGTGGAATAAAATCACATCAGAGCAGGAAACCTTTACCACGCGGGGGGTCTAATTTACACGCATTACAAGATCTCAGATCAGAGATCATGTTAACCAAATATGTTCCCTCACTGACTGCTGAAGTTTTTAAACAAAAGATCTGAAGGCGATCCTTCATTTTGAGCGAATACAGTAAAACGCTGAGGGCGATCTATCATAACAAGTGGTTATGTTGGTTGCATTGATCACCTTAAGCTATATAAACAAACTTAAATTAAAAAAGAATCCACAAAGGGAGTGAGAAGATCAAACAAACTGTTTACATATTTACAAGCTATGGGAACATCCCAGTCCTGATATCTGGGGGGAAAGAGTGAGAAAGAAACTCAAATTCAGAAAATCTAGCAAGAAAGTCGACAAGTTGGCAACACCGACCCCAATAATTATGATATGGTTGATAAACAAGGTGAAAAAAGAGGGATTGAGACAAGCAAGTGGCTAACACGATGCAGTCTTTAACAGTGTGCTGCAGTGCTTCATGTTGTCAGCAGACCTCCACTGTTCACATGAAAAGTGACCACACAGTCTGTGTCCCTGTGCATCTTTTCTCTACATGTCCTATTTTTTGGCCCATCAAAAGTAACTATAATGCAGAAAATCCTCTGTTAAACTATTAGATTAAACATAATATTGCTGGATCATCATTATTGATGCATTAATGTGTAGTTATATTTTACTGTAGTAATTTATTTATATCTGGGACTGTTTGCAACACAGTTCTGACTTAGAAGTTGATGTTATTTCACTGTCAGTATCTACATCTGGATGTTCATTTTACTGTTATAGTTGGTCGAGGTGAAGCTAATTTAACTTTTTTACATCTTGTCAGTTGTTAATTTATAACAATACATCATATTTTATTTAAAAAATATGTTCTGTATATAAATATGTTCTGTATATTAAAGGAACAGTTCACCCCTAAATCAAAAACACATATTTTTCCTCTGGCCTGTAGTGATATTTATCTAGGTCAGGGGGCTCCAACCTTTATTATCAAAAGAGCCATTTCTGGGATTTAGCATCTGTAGCTAGCTTATGGAGACTCAAGACTAGCCAAAGGCAAAATTTTGATGAAAAGGCACTGAAGCAAAGGTGCAGGCATAGATGTAGGCTATGACACATATTTTAGTTGACCAAATATTAAAACCTTCTTTTAAAAAAGAACTGTTATTCATTTCTGCAGAAAGAGACTAGTTCCAGTAAATTTGATCGTAGAAAGAAAGACACATGATAAGAAAGAAAGTCCTATTATATTCAAGAGAGGGCAGACATCTCTACGTCCGACATCTCCAAAACTTACCAACTCACACCAAAACACGTAGATGGATAAATAGCACTACAGGTACGAGGAACAATATGTTTATTTCATTTTGAGGGTAACTGTCCCTTTAAATATTAGTGCGATCAAGTTGTGAAAATTAAAAGCTATTAAATAGGCTATATCTCGTTATCATTAAAAATTAAATTTAAATGACAGGTAAAAATAGATTGAGACTGAATTTTTACAAACCTGTCTTTTTAAATGTCAGACAATAAGAAAGTCTAACGCAGCGTCTGCCTTGGATACATGTGTTGTATTACACTGCAATAAAACTGTAGCAGGAGGTTTTTTATCCTTTTAAAAATGACTGGACATCTATAATTTGAGTGGCTATCTCCTTGAAATTTATGTTTATTGACAATAAACTATTGCCAGATCTCATCAAAGTTGGATTATACGAGTAAATTTCCCAGAGAATAAATAAATCAGATATTGTCTCTGTCTGCTGTAGATACTGGTCTGTCACACTAACCCTTTAAAAACACAGATAGAATTATTCCCTGTTGCTTACTGACTACTGTAAATAATTAAATACACAACTCTCAGCTGCCAAGTGCTGATCGATGTATGTGTGGGTCTCCAACCTGTAAGAGATCCTTGAACTTGGCGGATGTGTTCATGAGGTCGGACAAACAGCTTTCAATCTTGGCTTGTTCGCCTGAGCCGGCACCTTGACTGAACAACTTGGAGCAGTCGTTCTGCAGAGGGAGAAAAAACAGAAAAGTTCATCTCCAAGCTATGAGGTGAACTATAAATAATGAGTTGAAGATGTGGCACTTACCTCAAGGTTCCTCTTTAAAGTTGTGATATTCTCACTACACACCTCCACGTTATTCAGAGTGACCTGAGACAGAAAGAAGAGAATGTGAATGAAGGTCTCTTACAGCCGACGCAGTTCAGCATGTTTCAGTTCTGTTCTGTCATTCTGTCATGGTCCAGCTGGTAGATATGAAGTGTTTCTTGATTTCAATTTATCTTTTGATAAACGGGTTAAAAGGATTTTGAAGTCATGCTCCCTTCAGCTAAGAGCCACTTTAAAAATTAAAGCACCACTAACCTCACTTAAATTATAGGAGGTTATTCATGCATTTGATTCCTCATTTAAATCAGTGCTTCTCCTTCTTAAACAAGCCTGATACCAAAAACTTGAAGGCTTAATTTTTTATCATAGTCAGGCCAACAATTACCGACACTGACTGTGTGCAATCAGTGCAACTATCAGCGCTATACTCACAGTAACATTTACACAACACTGAAATACCTCCACATCGCTACTGCACCTTGTATGTATATATTCCATATTTATTCCTACACACACTACTTCTATATAAACCACTACAATTCAGTAAATGTGCAATATCGGCTACATCACTGTTTTTCTCACCATCTTACTGTTTTGGTTGCAAATGATTATTTTCATTATTGATTAATCTGTCGATTATTTTCTCAATTAATAGATTAGCTGTTTGGTCTATAAAACTGCAGAAAATGGTGAAAAATGTTGATCAGTCTTTCCCAAAGTCCAACGTGACGATCTTCAGTTTACTGTCAGAGAACTAAAGAAACCAGAAAATATTCAAATTTGAGAATTCAGAAATTTTTTCTTTAAAAAATGACTTGAAACAATGATGTCAACAATTTGACAACTAATAGATTAATTGATGCAGATCTATATACTAGGTTACATGAAATGCATGGTATTTCTAATATATTTTGTTTGTTTTATTATTTTTCTTTTTAAAATCTTTTTTTTAATCTTATTGTTTGCTTTTTTTCTTATTCTCTATTTTTAACTGTTTTTTTAAACTCTCTAATGTGTGAATGCACCAATAGGTTTGTTAGTCAATTGTTGTGCTCTGTGCAATGACATTTATTTTTATTTTATTTAACCAGGCAGGTCATTAAGAACAAATTCTCATTTATGATTGCGGCCTGGTAAAAGGCAAGAGCCTCTTGAGGAAAGGGGGAAGGGGCAAAAAAAAAAAGAGTATAAAAAGTTAAAAGACAGCAAACACACAACATTACATGTGACAACAAGCATTACATAAATGACATGCAATCTAAAACACAGGCAATAACAACAATCTAATTCAAATTCTGATTCAATCAGTTGTCTGAGAGCGAGGCGGGCATGTGTGTGTGCTTATTACCAGAAAAGCAGCCTTTGCGTTTTCAGTGCTCTCGATGCCCAGTGTGTTGAACTTGCCCTGCTGTAAACTGCTCTGCATCAGACTGACCGCGCTGCTGACGCCTCGCTGGATGTCCTGAAGCGTCGTCGCCGGGAAGCCCTGCCGCAGCTTATTATACAGCACCTCCCTGACAGGTGGAGAGAGGCGGAGCACACAGACATGCATGAGTTTTGAAAGGGTGTAAAAATAAACATATGAGTACTGAATATGTCCACTGTAAAGTGATGGAGTGATCACCTGAAGTCCGACTCCAGCACAGAGTTGGCGTGGTTGATCATGGCACAGAGGCAGTCGATGCTGGAGCTGGATAAAGCTCGACTGATGCACTTTTTCACAATATAGAAACAGTCGTCCACCATGCTGGAGGTCAGCTGACCCTTTTCATATGTATCCATAGTAACAGCCTGAAGAGGAAAATTCCGTTTATTTAAAGTGAATTCAATGTGTTCTGGTGGGTAAATACTAGACCTAATGTGGAAAACAGAGTGTTATTCATAAATGCTCAGCTCTTAAATTACTTCCATAGTATTGATAACAGTTTCATAGTGTGTTATTGTACTCAACTGTACTCAAATCTGTTCTTACAAAAGGCCTCATGGTAGTTTCATCTTACATCTACTTGGAAGACATGTACACTTTTGGTAGAATTAAAATTTTGTTTTAAAGATTTAGAATAGATGATCAACTAAGATCTCTAACATGCGTTGTCTCTTTATAGAGACATAAACCATTAATGATTGATCAACACTGAGCATTGTGAGGGACAATCCCTATAGTTAAATCATTCCGCACTGCATGTGGATGTGTGAATTTTTCTCCATAAAATCTTGTGTGTAATAGGTCACATCTGCATACATTAGTGTAAGTGACATACTGTAGATACATAAAAATGCAACTCAGAAACCTGCAGCATGTTTTTGTTGCCTCAGATGAACCTGAAGAATAAATTCTTGATCAAATAACCAATAACTGCTGTGCAACAGACTCAAGACACCAAGGTTACTCTCCTGGGGCTTATGTTTGATATTATATCTGCATTACAAATACTACACTAATACTTCTGAGTATAAAACTTCATTTTTGACGTTGGAAAGAGTAGTTTGCCAAAACACGCTTGCACTTATTTATTTTATCTGGAACTACAATAGCAGTTTTTAGTTAGTTTAGTTATAAGTCATGTTTACATGACTGAAGATCCATATTTAGGACATGTAGTGACAAATGAAGTATCTCCATGACAACTGAGAAAACTCCATCCACTGATGAAGACTGAAAAGAGTAAAGAGTATTCCACAAATTAAGCATCATGCTCCCACTAAAGGTTGTTAAAACTATTGTTACCTCAATACTTTTTCAGCACCACATGTTCAAAACAATACAATACTAACATGTGAAAGTATCAAAAGTACTTATGCTGTATATAAAAAAGACATGATCTCATGCTAATTCAAGACCTGAATACCCTTTGTTTTCCTGAAACTTGGTACTTTTTCTGTACCAGCAGTGTGTGCAGGTTGTTCATTTAAAAAAAGAGAAAACTTTCCTATTTTGTGTGTTTCTTTTCTTTTTGCTGTATAGAAAGAGGCATCAAGTTTCATTTTTTATACTAGTATTGTTTAAAAAAAAACAAAAAACAGAATCGATGCAGCAGAACCAGACATATAATCTTTTTTATTCTACACATTCTTTTCCTTATCCTGATATCCTACGTTACCCACAATGCAACTTTAATGGCTGATATTTTGGTCAGAATTTTAAGTCTGTTATGCTAGTAGTGGCTAATGTAGGCTTGAGATTCTAGCCTCAAACAGAAAGAAGTGAGCTCACCACCTCTGTAGCCCACCCAAACAACTTGTCTTGCACAAGTACTACTACTCCCCAACACCTGTGGGTTTCCCTTTCAGATTATTTTGTCAAAACTACTATATAAAATGGAGTAATTTACCTTGTTGACAGACTCTCTCATGTAGTACTCTTCCATTGGAATGTAGTAGCCAATCAGCTCCTGCATCGTCGTGCTCAGCACACAGAGTTTCAGAAGCTTGTCCACATTCTGCTGATGCTCTGTTCAAAATGGAGGAAAAAAACTTTTAATACTTTAAATATCAGATCAGCAGATAGATTTTTAACTGTCAAAAACTGTAATTTATCTGTCATTTAACTGTCATCACCATATGTTAATATAAAACCACCTTGTGTGACGCTCTGAGCATCCCCAACTTCAAAGTCGGCCAGCATTCGACGACGTAGAAAGCGCAGGTAGAGCTCCGCTCGGGCGTTCATCAGGGTGACTTCAGTCAGTACGGGGTCCAGCTCCCTGTTCATGCGAGATGGATGTTAGAAACACAAACACCACAGAGACAAACACAGAGCAGAGCAGGGCGTTGCTGGGACAAACACAGATACCTGGGCTCGATCCTCTCCCCCGGGACGCTCTTCATCATGCTGCTCTGGACGATCTGAAACTACAGTAGGGACACAGGTTCACAGTGTGTACATGAAGGTACGCAGTAAAAACAACCACACGATGCAGGTCAGATGTCATGCACACCTTGTTGTGGTAACCTCTCTGCTGGATGAACTTGTCGACTATTTTCTGGGCCTGTTGGTCACACTCCTGCTGAAGGTGAGTGATGAGTGTGTACAGGTGGCCTGGACCATAATATGTCTCTACGATTGGCTGATGAGTCTCAACAACGCGAGCAATACCTGTAAACACACATTAATGCATTAGTGGGAGCTGCTCCAAACAAACAGAGGAAAACATACACCGGCAGAGTACAAGGTCTGTTTTCTCACCTTCCAGCAGCAGCGTCAGCGTGTCTGCAAACACCAGTGGAGCTCTCTTCTCACCCAGGTCTCCTCCTGTAGCCAAGAGCAGGTTCTCCTCCGCTTTGGAGGCAAGCTGTGTGAAAGAAATGACACAACATATCTGACTATATCTGACCAAGCATATCTTTCTGGAAATGGTGCCTTCTCTTTTCGAGATGGCTATTGTATACAGTAACTAATTTTAGCATTTAGCTAACAAAATTGTACCCAATACAATGAGTGCAACATCAGGATAAAGATCAGGAAGCTATTAGTTTCATATAGCAATGAACAATAAGGATATCAGATGTTTTACTAAAGTAAATAATAGGAGATTCTCAGAAAGCATGGACCTCAACCAAGGCTGCATAACTCTACACCCATTATTTCAATAGAAAAGCTGCATCTGGATCCAGAATCTTCATCAATGTACACATTAAATATAGATATCCAAATAATACATGTGCTGAAGTTATTTTATTCAAGTGCAGCACAGAAAATAAAATTTATCAGATAGAATAGAATAGAATAGAATTTTAATATTCTCTTGATCTGCACCATAACCATACAATGGTCCATGGCCTCTTTCCACCAGAAGTTGAAGGGTAACTCGTATTTTTCATCCCAGACACTATTTTCCTCTGTTTTTGTGTCTAAGTGACTAATGAGGACAACAGTCAGCCTAAAAACCAGCTGCAACATCATCTTTGGGTCAAAGTATGTCCACCATAAGTGCTTGTTTTTGCCACAGACAGGCTCAGATTGTTAATGCAAGTATCTGGCAACATTATGGAAAGGAACTCAGAGAGGCAGAAGCAGCTTAATGAGAAGCAGCAGAGAGAAACAGAGCCAGTGCAGAGCCAGAATATTTGCACATCTACCTCAGGGGAATAAAGAATTTATTCCAGCCAAACCAGAGTTGGTGATTTTTGGAGCCGTGGAAAGATGAGCCAACGCATTTCTTCTGATAAGTTTTACTTTCTTTCTGTTTAACTGGAGTGTGTTTTACAAGGATAAAATTACTGTTTCTATGAATGGAGTTTGGTGGCTTTAGAGAGAGGGATTAAAAAAAAGGGATCCTATGCTTACTCTCTCACTCTAACAAAAATCTTTTTCTGCAGGGATCCTTTCCATAATGTTGTCAAACACTTCACACAAAAACAATCTCAACATGTCACTAGCAAAACAAGCACTATTTGTGGAAATTCTTTGATGGTTCACAGACGTCCATAAGGATTACATCGCAGCCTGTTTCATGGCAGATGGCTGCAGCGCGCTCAATATCGAACCAATTTTAAAAGTTGTTGTCCCCTTTAGTCACTTGTGAGAATAAGGTCCAGGTTGAAAAACAAACAAACAAAGCACACAAAGAAAACCAAAAACAGAACTGACCTGACTGCAGAGATATTGTCCAAAGCGTGCAAGGCCCTGCTGGTGGAGGCCCAGCAGAGGGAAGATTTTGAAAAATCGTTCTACTTGAGCAAGGTCGACTGCTGCAACAGCTTCATCCAACTTCTCAGCAACAATGACCTTCAATTTCTGCTCCGCCTCCTGAAGCATTACTAGACTGGCATCCACAGCACTGCCTGTAGACACGTGATAAAATGACAGCGTTACATTGCAAGCCTACACATATATAGTATCTATTTTGCAGAAATATTTCGGTGGATTACAGTCGTAAAATGTATGATGCTTTTCCAATATGTATGCCAGTTAATATCTTATGTTTGTACTAGTATCTGATCCACCTTGTGGTTGTAATGTTTTGCAAGGTTTTTACTGTATTTGGGTTTCTTTTGTGTGGCTGTCTGTCCTTATGTTGCCATTTTGATCATTTTCCTCCTATTTCTTATTAATTTCCAAATGGTTTTTCCAAATAGATATATTTAAAACCAACTATTTAAACTACACTCCTATAATAATCTGTTCAACTCAATGTCCACAGTGCACAAAAATACAAAAAGATCTGATCAGATTATAGTTCTTCTTCACTTCAGTTTAAGACTGCATACTGAGCAATGCACTGTGACAAAGAACTGGAAGCCTCGTACTTTCTTCTCCCTGTCTGCTCAGCTCAATAACCGACTGGTCCAGAGAGAGATATCTATGGATGTGGGCAGCAGCCTGCTCATAATCTTCGTTCCGCAGAGCCGTCTGCACACCGTCTGTGCAGAACTTCAGATCGAGGATATCGTCAGCGCGCTGGATGACATTATACAGCCGCGTCTACAAAAAAAGACATAAACTATGTGTGATCCAGTACAACATTCTTGCGATAAATACAACAACAATGAACAATCATAGTCACCATCAGCTGGCAATGATAAGTTTTGCAGAGGTGTTTTTAAAACCTCAATACACAGCACATCTCCACAATACATCTCTGACAGTGCACACATAATGCTTTTCTCAGTGTGTGTACTTACTTTTGCAAGGTCCAGCTGCCTGACTTTGCGGCTGACATTTTCAGCTAAGCTGCAGGTAAATGTGATCATGCCTGACAGCTGACTGGCGTCTCCTCCGATCAACTGTAGGTTGGGCCTGTAGAGCACAGAGACAGTTTCAAGACAAGAACACAGGCTGTGGTGACTGAAGCTCAAATAAATGATGAAACAACACTAATCTGTACAAACTGTACCCCATCCTCTGCAGTGCCAGCATCTTTGTGTTAATTGTCCCCTCCTGACCCACCAGTCTGTCCAGCTCAGCCTCCACTTCTTTCTGTATTAGAAGAGAAAAAACAAAATATCTAGTGAGCAGCAAGAATGTCAGTTTTATTTTGATTTCAGCTTCTTCACAACACGATACACATACTCTGTATAGTGCAGTATAACCTCCTCAGTACATTTGTCCAACTGCCCTCCTATTTTCTATCAAAACATGCATAAATAATACATTAAACATCTATCTATGAATGTTGATGATGAAGGAGGAGGATATCAGTTGTCAGTTATTGGAAAATGTGGCATGTAAGTAGTTTAGGAGCATGTGGAGTGAGCTGAATGACCTTATTCCATTAACAAGTCCATTATAGGACTATACATTTGTAAATGTGGGCTTTAATTTAGATATTTTTAGGATATAACCTACTTCCTACTTCAGTTGTTATACTCATTGACACAAAGCTCAAATAAAAAACCCTCATATAGTCAAGCCATTACCATTTATTTTGCATAATTGGTGCATGAATTGTCATTTTCTTTGATGCCACAGTTCACATTTCTTCATTTCATTGAGCAATTGTGTTTGTGTGATGATCTCCTCACATATATTTGTCAGTCTTGTGATTTGTGGACCATTTTAGAATAATGTATATTATATTACAGGTTTCTAATGATTTATACAGTAATGTGTTTGTGGTTTTGCTTATCATGTTGCAGCTGGTAAAGGTGGTGCTCATTAGTTGATTATATTTTATATTATTTTATATAAATTATTTGAATCTACAAAGTAACAAGTCACTAAAGTATCAAACAAATGTAGTAGTGGAGTATAAATAATTTACCTCCACCCCGTAGTGGTGTAAGTATAATGAATCAGAAAATGGAAAACTCAAAGCCAACATGTATCTCAAAATACAGTACTTAGGTAAATGTACTTATTTGCATTCAACTACTGTCATAGATAGGTGTTGTGAAGTGTTTTGTACCCAGGCAACTCATATGTCAACGTTAGCCCTATTTTCCACCTCGTCTAAAGACTAGTTAACAGTACCACTAGTCTAACCTAACATAACAGGTAATTAATTTAATAATTTTATATTAATTTGGACGCAATTTTATCACAGTGGAGGTCTTGCCCTCAGTAGTGTTTTGGGCCAGCAGCATCCCGGAAGTTTACGTGGATGACGACAGTGAGTGTACACGTCAAACAAACTGCCATCAATGGTCGTTTATACGAACCTCCTGCACGCAGAGCTGCTGGTAGACTCTCTCCAGGTCCTCCAGCTCCGTCAGAGCTGAAATGGTCTCCATACTCACAGAGGAAACTGAGCCAGAGTCGCATCTTTTCGCTGCCACGGCTCCGCTGTCAGCCATCTTCCCACACAGACACCGGACACAAGAGAGCGGTCGCATCAACAAGGTAACCACAGACCCGCGCAAGATCTCGTGAGAGTGATAATTTTATCCCAAACCTTCATTGTTTTTGCCCAACCGCCACCAGGTGTTTTTTGTCCCAATCCGTACCCAGATTCTAAACACAATACTGTCACGCCGTAAAACATAATTAGTTTGTATAAGGTGCACAGTGAAGAAACAACGCGCACACATCTCGCGAGAGTTTCGCAAACCAGGGGTTC
>JAJHUR010072498.1:52470-74736 GCA_027495735.1 Lutjanus campechanus | reverse complement strand
TAAGTTTGTGCCTTTGGAAAAATATTTTCCTAAGCTAAAGGGTTCATTTAGGAGCATTGCATAAAGCCTCTTAGGTTCTCTCCTTGTCTAAGTGTTTAGACTAGCTTTCACGGCAGTTGCTGTCATAATACAGCACATGCGCACTTCAGTTACCATGGATACACTTCATTCACATCATCTTATTAGACAGCATTACTGTGAGTTGTCGCCAACTTAGCTAACACCCTTAATTAACCTGTTTTAGATAGCTTCTCCACAATGGACAACAAAGAGGAAAGAAAAAGATAGAGACAACCAAACTGCAAAAAAGATTAGACTGTTGTTCTCCTCAAATCATATGGAGAGAGCAAACACATAATCCAAAATAAATTCAACCCAGCCATAACAAAGTAAGATAACTGACTAAATCAATGCAAGTGCAAATCTTGCTGTGAAATGAACAGTGAACGAAGTAATGAAGAAATATGAAAATGTTACTGTGACAGCAAGAAAGGAAAAAACATTGGCAGGGGTTGACAAAAATGGTGGTGTTTTAAAAAAACAAACAATATAGCTAACATAAATATTTGAGACAGAGTTATATTAATGTTTGTCTAGCTAGCTACAAAGTTGCTAGTGCTAATGTCAAAGATACTATCTAACAAATTGTGAATTGCTCTTTGTGTCCAGTGGGTTTTCCCTGTCCTGGAAAATGCATCCCGGTATCTCCTCCTCCTCTTCAATCACCTTTATTTCAGCCATTGTCTTATGTTCCACAAATTATTTCACTTTTAGGGGACTGTTAAAAGGTCTCTTAAAATTGGTAGGAACCTGCTAGCAACAAAAAAGGGAATACTTTAGGAAATCTTTATGGTCATTTTATATGCAACTCATTTTTTCCTAAGGCACCCAAAGATTAAAATTTAAGGGAAACTTTATCATAAGTGGTTTTATTCAATCAAGCACACATGAAGATTGGCTGTTTTTCTGGGCAGATCCAAATTTTGTGATGTTTCTGCATGCTCCCTGGCGCCTTGCCTCTGTTCAGCTCCCCTTCAGCACCAAGAGTTTGCAAAACTAGCTAATGTCATTTATCAATATGATGCCGGGCAGTCATATTCAGTCCCTTCTATGTCATGTCACTGTTTTAAGTGGAATAAAATGACATAATCTATGTTAAAGACAATGCATGTGAGAGGACCTGTGTGTTGGACTTAGTGTCACTGAAAGAGAGTGAAATAGATTGCAAGCATCTTGACTACCAAGCGTGTAGGAGGAACTACAGTGGCCATGAAATTCTTATTTTCAGGTGATCACACACTAAGGAGAACATTTTTATGAATATTATATTTCAGTTCTGCCACAGATCGTCCTAAATGTCGTACACTTTTTTTCTGCCCAGCAAAATGCAATTGACAAAGCACTGAAAAACAATGAATTTTAAATACATTTAATTTAAACACTGCCCAACTCCGATTGGAGGTTAAAGCAGCTAGAATCAAAGGTGACATATATGAGGTGTCTATACGATGATGCAGGATTGTCCTCTTTTTTTTGTTCTCTACGAGCATTATTGATAAAAAAAAATAAATTAAAAAAAAATCCAAAGAGGATTAAGTACACATTATTACATGCTGTTATTTCTTGTGTGAATTTATGCAATTCAAAATATGTGTTCATAGATAGATATGTCATTAATATGCACAAATATATGACCGATTAGCACCAATGTGCCAAACATATGCTAATTTTCCATGTGCATCTGTTGTTAATTACAGATATGAAGCTGGGAATGGCTTGAAGGAATCATCGAGGGCATGTGTGACAGCATCCCTCCCCACTCTGCCTTTAACTGTCCATTGTACTGTGAATGTACTTTGAGATTATAGATGACATGCTTGTGTTTTTGTTTGTTCCCTCCTGTATAATGACGCCGTGAGCTTTTAGGTTACCGTGCGCTAGATTACCCATAGTTATTGTGGATAATGAAACATAATTTTAGCATAAAAAATAAGCTTTTAGAGGTCACTATGTGTTGTTTAATGCCCGTGTTAATTGGGAAACAAACAAAATAGTGGACAGCAGCATTATAATGTTCGCATATTCCAGACTGCACTAATTATTTTGTAACAGCTGAATGTAAAATTGCATTGCCCAATATCAGGAGTAACATATTAAACCAGCTATTGCCCTTGGCTGCAATGAGAAAGTGGTGCCACCCTAATTCACTTGTAAAAAACATTATAGGTACGATGGCGATACAGTCCAAGAGAACACATTTCTTCTGTCTTCGTCTTCCTGTTATGCAACTGATTTCTGTTTAACCTCGTGTGACCGTTGGATGCACTCGGTGTTCATTAAGGTGAAGATCCTCACTCACTATATATGTTTTTTTTAATTCTTTTTCTAACACCCCCTCCCTCTCCTCAGCCTGGCTGCCCTTGTACATGCTCTCCATGTCAGACCCAGCTGTTACTACAAACTACTTGGAGGGCTTACAAGCCTCATTGCTAATACTGACAACAGCACTATTCTTACTCAAGGCCCTAACGTCTACTGGAAAAAAGCAAGAATATGAGAGATTTTCTCTGCCTCCACTAGAAATTCATTTCCCCAAACAGATGTTTCCATCTGTTCAAATCTAATCTTTTGATTAATACGTTCCTCAATGAAAGGATTCCAAATAGGTGTTAGATAAATAACTCAAGATGCCCTTTCTTTGATAGCTGTGATTATTTTCTGATGCCACGGCTGTCTTGTGTTTTTTCTTTCTGAGAATGTGTGTGAGTACCTGTGCGTGTGCGCCTGCGTATGTGCGCGTGTGACCAAATGTGAATGTGTGCATGGTATGTTTGTGAAGGTATTTATGGCCCATATGTGCGTTTGTTCCGAGCAGTAACCCCATTACATTCCTAAGACGGTCCATGAGACTAATTAATGCTCTGTGCAAAGGCTTTTCTTTTACCCAGGGGACACCCAATGGATTATTTACCTATATGTCCTATTGACAGCAAATCCCCCTTCCCATTGGTTACCTCTGCGCAAATAGACAGTTTGAGGCATTAGGGTGCATAATAACACTAAGCAGCTATATAGAATTTGCATTTGTCATGTCTTAATTTTGTTATACAGCTCACACCCAAGACATCCTGTCCACATAGTGACTCAAAGGATACTTGAGTAACTGTGGCCTTTGTAGTGGATGATAGTGACATTGATGTGTGTAGATTAGAGATGTCACAATAAAAGACTTTCAGGACACAATGATTGTGGCTAAAAAAAATTCACAATGACTGTCTTATCAAAATATCTTTTGAAAATTTGGAGAAAAAAATGACATCAATCAAATTGATCTTTAACTTTGTGTTTTGTCTCATTTTGAGTATTTACACTCAAGATATAAGTGAAGGGTCTGTAACTATAACTGTTCAAAATCATACACAAACTGCAGTTATACTTAATTATATTATATTGCAAAACATTCATATGATATCAATATATAACTTAAATATGATGGTTATGATCAATACCAGTATACTGTGACACTCTCAGCTTAGTTATCAGTTAAAATCTTTCTATATTTGAAGGTATCTGTGGTTTTCTGTATTTCTAAAATATTATACTGTATGTACAGACTCTATGTGTATATAACATGGTAGTTTTGGAGGTTGTAGATGGGAACAAAGAAGAGTTATCCAAACTTCCCTCTTCTTTGACAACGTTTGCCCTCAGGTTAAAAACAACAGCTGTCTAACACCTACATACACTTTTCAAAAGAGTGGTTATTGTGAGTGTTTTTTGTGTGTCAGGGATGTTGTGTGCATATTGAATAAAGGCAGGAAACACACTGATTACGTACCAGGGTCATCTGATCTTATTCCATTGTAGTTTGTCATGATCATGGGCACTGAACTGCAGTTAATTTCAATTATCTATCTATTTATGGATCTTGTTTTCTTATAAACACTGCATTTTAACATTACAGACACATTAATGTTGATCATCCGGTGTGCCCTCCCTGTTTGAACTGTTTTCTCTGAACTATTTCTCTACCCCCCTCCACTCTGTGATCCTATACTCTCTGCTCTCCCTCCTCTCCACTCTGCTCTGGAGCAGGCAGTTACTAGGGCTGCGTTGGTCTTATGTTTATCAGCCCATTCACAAAAAGACCGGCTACATAAAAAAAAAATGGAGCAAAAGTGATTGGTCGATTGGCAGAAAATTAATCAGCAACTATTTTGATAATCTATTAATTTGTGTCAGTGAGTTTTTACGCAAAAATGCGAAAGAAGAGAAAGAAGCCAAAAGCATCTTTATTGTGAGGCTATGATGCTTTTCTTTGTCATTTATGACAGTAAACTGAATATTTTTGGCTTTGGACTGCTAGTCGGATAAAACGAGCAATTTCAATACACCCCCTTGAGCTCTGGTGAAATACAGTCGACTTTAAAAAAAATATTTTCTGACATTTTGTAGGAAATAAATCTGTCAATTGAAAATAAAATAATATTTACTAAAATAATTAAAAGTGCATGTGGAAATACTGTTTAATGATGACATTTGAAAAATGATGTTTTTTAAAGTATATTCTACTGAATTTTTTTTTTTGAATCAGACAATGTTTGAAAATTTTAATATCACATATACATGCTGGGTGCTGAATGATATTTTAAAAATGTCTGAATAGCTCCTCTTCATAATAGTTCCTAGAAAAACAAAACAATTAATTGGTTAATTCAAAATAAAGTAATAACTAATAAAATAATAAAAACTGTATTTTTAGTGGCAGCCCTAGTGGAAATAAGATTTCATGATTATAGCTGTTGATGGGTTTTGTTGGCTGGACAAAATATTATTTTGAAACCAGATAATGTTTGGAAACATGATAATTTGAACATCACATCTGCACATACTAGGTGCTAAGTGCTAGAATAATAACCCTTATATCACAGAAATCAATATAAAATATTTAAAAATTCAGCACATCACATTCATCTTGTACTGATATAGAAAACAAAATAGTAGTAAACACTAGTAATTAATGTAGTTTTACGTTTACCTTTACATGTAAAATGTTGAGACAAAAAAAGACAATAACTGAACGTAATATTTAGCTTTTCAGTGCTGTTATTATTGTAACGACAATAAAATACGTTAAAACCGTGTGTTAAACATATTGTTTTTCTTTGGAAAAAAAGGAACGGAAGACCCACCAACCAAAGTAATAAAATGATGTCAGCGGGCATGTTGGAGCCCCCCTCAGCCAGCCTCCCTGAGCACACAGGGAAAGTGAGCGTCAAGAACAAGGCGGGCACAAGTGGGATTTCCAGCCGCTGTTTGGCTTCTATTGCTGCCACTCAAGCGAACACGCTCTCCTATTGGCTCAACCCTTTCGCATTTATCGTGCCATCTCGTCAAGCTGCTGCTGTGTAATCGCAGGTAACTTTCTTACGATAGCCTTCCGCTGGACGACCTAGTGCTCAAAGCGCTCCCGCATTTTGAGGACTACAGCTACAGTACGCAATATTGAGCCCCGGGATTAGACATTTCCGTCGTTTCGGCTACTAGGACACGTTAAAGCTGTATTTTTTCTCTTTAAAAACACGCCGTCTTTCAAAGGCGTTTGAAATCGGACACCGCTGGCATTGAGGCCCTCACTTTTGTGCGGAGGGATACGGTGTTGCGTCTGACAATGTGGACGGAGGTGGTGAAGATGTCTACGAGAAGAATGAAATCATCTCAGTTGTAACAACAAAAAAGGAAGACGCGAGATTAGTTACTATAATAGATTTGTTTGCACACATACTTGTTACATTGAAGCAAACACGTGGGCGTTGTGTGAAAAACAGGCTTACCGGGACAAAAGGAAAGACATCTACGGTGCTCCAATGCGTTTCATGCACTGAGGTCGAAATTCTCTTGAAGTTTTATGTTTTTCCCCTTGTGCGAGTCTCCGCTTTTCTTTTTACTGTTGGATATCAGACACTTGGAGAGGAGAGGTAAAAACACCTTCTTTCACTTCATGTTTCAGGGCAAGTTGCATGAATTCGATAGGCTTTCACTGACACCGTATTTTGACGCCTGCAATTTTCGAAAAGTTTTTGGGAATGTGTGGTTAAAGCGGGGGATGTAAGTTTTTGTCTGGGTTTGAGGTGGCGAGCCAAGTGTGTGATGGTCTCCGCATCGACCACGGAGAGGAGGAAATTACTCCTTTGTTCTGCAAAAAGACTCGACTAACGTTAAATGTTAGTGCTGCCTAACAAGCCTCATTTTGTTTTTCACCGTGTCTCTCTGCCACTTGCTCTAGCTAGTATGTTAAAATATGAATCTTTATGTCGGTGAGCATTTTAGCTAACTTTGTTTTTGGGCCTACATGTTATTTTCCACACAACCCATAAACAAACTTTCCATAAAACCCCTTTGGTAGCCCTTTAAACATTCCTTTATGGAAGTGTCTGGCCACCAGCTAGACTTTATTTTATTGCACATTTGGCAGGAAATTCCTCATGCTCCCACCCCCACCGTCTCCTCCACTGAACTCCCTCATAATGCACGACTTGAACCCTAATATGTGAAAGAAAGAGCTCCCTATTTGTTGCATGAAGTTTGGAGCATTGCTTTTATTTATTCTACAGAATTACGGCCGGTTGCACTTGTTTTACACATCACATCACATTTGTTTTCACTGGGAAGACACAACTGGAGATTATATGGGATTGTTAGTCGTGGGCATGATGTCAACATAGTTCAAAATAAATGGTGAATGGGGTAGTTGTCAGCAGTAGCTTTGGCCCTGGATGTGGCCTAGCGGAGATGATCAAATAATGTCCAGCCTACATCCTGTGGTGCCCGCGATGTTTACTGTCATTGATCATAAACTATTTGCCCCAAAGTGGTTATTATTTATAACAACATGTTCTCGGCAAAAAGACATTTACATCCGTTTGAATCAACAGTTGAATTCGCTTTTCTGCTCCGCACGGCGGCTCTTCTTGTTCCCGTAGTAATAGCATTAACATAAACACACGTTATAGTTACTTATTTTTGCTTTTATTTCGAGTTTTCACGGGACTGATAACAGCAAAAACATGCCCAACCTATGTGCACAATTTTCTAAATGTCAACAACAGTTATGCTCAAGTAATTACGTTTGTTAGACAGGTTGAGTGAACTTAGTTTAAATTTACATTAGAGCTGCAACGATTAATTGACTAATTGATTAGTTGTCAAATAAGTCACCAACTGTTTTGATAATTGATTAATCCATAATATTTAAGCAAAGTAAAAATTCTCTGATTTCATCTTTTTAAATGTGGATTTTTACTGGGTTCTTTACTCCTCACTGACAGTAAACTGAATATCTTTGGGTTGTGGACAAAACAAGGCATTTGAGGACTTTGAGAAACACTGACAGATATTTTCTGGCATTTTATAGATCAAACAACTTATCGATTAATCAAGAAAATAATGACCAGATTGATTAACAATGAAAGCAATCATTAGCTGCAGCCCTATTTTATATTAAACACAAGTTTTTGCTGTAAAGTATCCGTTTAGCTCAGGGGTTTGTTTCACTGAAGGCTCTTTGTGGAGAATGACCTGCCTTCTCTTCCTTGTGTGGGTGACAAAGACCCCTAATCTGCTTGGTTCAAATATTGATCCAGCAGTAGCTGAAGATGCCATTTTGTTACATTAAGCCCCTCCATGTGCTCCACTCCATTTATCTCTGTGGTTAAATATTATTTGCATGTGTTAAGTTTATTTTTGTGGTGTGTGTATGACCTATTTTTGCCCTTGATTGGCCATCTTATCCAAAAGTTTGGAAAAGCAATGACAGCCATGTTCCTAGCCTATTTACACTTGGGGCGATGTGTTGTGTGTGTGTGTGTGTATGTGTGTATGTGTTCATTTCCTTTCCTTGTCTCAAGGTTACATTAGTTCTGCTCGCCTGAGTTCACTAGACTTGGACTCCACTGTTTGTGTCCCCTGAAGTGACTTGTGTTATTTTCATACATATGGAAAATTATTTATTACATTTATTAGTTTTGTTTGTTTTGCTTTCAAGTGGTCTCTGATTTCTACTTTTTATTGATGGGTATAAATTTATATATTTAGTGTTCCCCTTGTTTATGTTTAACACTTGTTCAAACATCCATGTTTTTGTTTTTGATTCTATCAGTTTATGCTAGTGCTGTATTACAAAAGAGGCTGTAAAAGCACACCACCTGTTGGTGTCCAAGTGCCTCTATTCTTCCACTCACTCCCCTTACCACTAGTTCCCTTCCCTGTGAGGCTTGTAGAACCACCGCTCAGCATCAGAGAGCGGCCTCGGGCTTGCGTTGGAATGCAAAACACAGGGTAAATCCAGTATTCATGCTCACTGTGTCATTTGACAAGGTTCTTTCTGAGTTGACATATGGTAATTTGGTAATGACGTGTTTGCATACAGTCATTAGCTCTGCCTTTCACCCCTATTTCCTTGGGCTAACAATAGTCCCAATTATGTCTGTAATTGTAAATGTATTACATTCTCTTTTATGTAGCAATGATCGACATATGGTTGTGTTATTTGCCAGGGTTGCGTAAATTGAAAGACAATTTTTTAAGTCATTACTTGGTAGTAATTTGACTAAGGGCAGAGTATTCATCATTTCATGGCAGTGTCTCTTCTATTTGGAGGGGAAGGCAGTGTCTGTCTGCTTGAAATTAGCATTTTTAAGTAGACCCGGCTAAAGTGTTTAGTGTTAAGTAGCCTAATGTTGTCTGTTTTCCCTCATCGGCCCGGATTTCAGTGAGGTAGTAATTTAAGCTGTATGTTGTGGCCAGCTGAGACTCCATAGACAATTGATTTTTATTTAACTTCTCAGATGCACAAGAATTTTATATTGTATTGAAAACTGTTTTCACACAAATTTGATGCGTTGGCAATAAGAAAGTTTTTTTCTTTAAAGAAAAATGCTGACGTAGCCCTGTATTTATATCTTATGGGACACTAACAACTTGCCGATATGAATCATCTCTAGGGTTGTGATTATAGCAAAGGTAGACTAATTGGAATTATTCATACCATCATTCTCTTTGTTTTTAAGAGCTACGTGTAACTTTTCTTTGTGCTTGCTAGTGCCATTAAAATCCTGTATCTGCAAATTTCTCTCATAGGGTTTATTAGAGACTGAAGGGTATGAACGAACAGCAGCAAAGAATGGCTGCAGTGGGAACTGACAAGGAACTCAGCGACCTCCTGGATTTCAGCGCGGTAAGAGAGTGGGGAGAGCAGTCTGGGTGGTTCTGGGTGGCATTGGGAGGAAGAGCTAAGAGAGTGCGTTAGAGGTCTGGGGAGTATGGGCAGAGGAGAGCTGGAGGTCTGAATAAGAGAAGTGGGGAAAGGGGCGAGAGAAGGGAGGAAAATCAGTGGGAAAAATCTGCAACAGAAATTTGGGGCTTTTTTTTTTTAACAAAAGGTCGTGTCAACTCAACTCAAGATGTTTCCATCTTTCATTCTTGGCATGCAGAGGTAGTGTTGGTTAGATCAAAGTAAAATACTGCTATACCTCAGGGTGACTGATGAAAATGAATTCAGGTTTTAAATATAGGTTATTCAATTATGTAGGTGATGCAGCAACAAGGAAGTGGATCCTTACTACAATGAACTGGCATCCACTGTAAAATGTAAATAGTGCATGAGGAATGAAAACTGCAGGAATAATTTCACCCCTGTTCGTCTTGTTAACAGAGGCTGAAGGGGGAGGGCATTGTTATATACGAACTGGGTAGAGCAGACAGCTTCTGCATTTCTTTTTGTCATATTTTTAGTCTTTTAGAAAGACATTTTTCACAGAGTTGCTCTCAGAGGTATCCTCCAGACATTATCTACAAAGAGGATCGAGGTGTTCTGCTCAGGTTTTATTTACCTGTGTTTCATTTTGTTGTGAAGCTTTTGTTGAGCTTTACGCTGACATAAACATCTCATAGGCCCAATGGAGCAGTGTTAGTTTTTCTCCGAAATAAATTGGATAGCTGGTAAGGCTAAATTGCCAGCCCCTGATGATTATTATATATGGGGCACAACAGGTAATTCCAAACTGTGACTTCTAATGAATATTTGTCAGCAGACTTAATGTCCCATGAGATTTCTTTTAACAAAGTACACTTGATTAATACTGAAGTGTTTATACCATTGTAAGAGTCATTTAATAACACCAGGGAACAACAGGACTAGCTCTATCTTTTAGTGATTTTTTTTTTTTTTTTTTTGTAAAAGCATTGTTGTTTGTGAGCATTGTTGTGGAGCTCCATTATAATGACTTGCATTTCAATCCTACTCTCTGCCACACCGTCGTTATTTAAAGGAAACTTTACCCCATGAAAGAAAAACACTCCTTGTTGTGAAGGGGGGGGTTGTGGGAGGTTCTCATTAGACAGTTGGGTTTGTGTGAGAAAATCTCAGATTGATCAGCTGCCAATTTGTATCAGCAGATGTTCCGTCTAAATATGACATTGATAATTGGGTGAGAAACTGTCAAACAATGTACAAACAAATTTCCTCCTCTTTGTTTATTGGCTGGTTAGTCAAAGAAAAGCATGCTAGATTGGACACGGCGTAAAGCTAAAAAATGTTTGAGATATCTGTGACCAAATAAAACAGAAACAAAGATGGTGACCAAATCAGTTGTTGGACTGCGTAGACCTACCCTGTTAAAAACAAAGAGAAAAGGAGATCATATGTGGCAGATTGTGTTATGGTGTCCTAGTTTGGTTTGTATAGTACAGTTTGGCCACGTCACTGAAAAATGCCACATAGCAGATATTTAGACCACACCACAGCCCTATGGTGAAGCCCACAGTGGCTCAGTAACAAAACCCACGGCCTCAATCAGAGTGTTTCGAAAGTTAAAGTTCATACTGTATGAAAAAATGTCTGAAAGGTTTCATTTCAAATAGCTCCACATTTGTTTTCGGAAAAACTAACCCTGTATTTTTAAATACGAAATAAAGAGATTATTTATTTTTTAATATGTTATTTTGCAAATAAAGACCTCAAGATGTTTATAGGTTCTTGGGGTCTTTATCCGCATGTTTTACTGTTATGTTGTAAGTTGTTAAATCACTGGTGGAATCATGTTTTTAAATAGTTTCTGTCTCACTTACGAGTGAAATGCCTGTGAGCAAAAAAACACAGATAAACAACATGTGTATGTGATGTTGTTTATTAGTGGAAATAGGATGTGTGAAGTGTGCCATCCTTTGCTTTGTTAGTTACGGTATCTTTCCTCTTTTGTCTTGTAGATGTTCGCGCCTCCAGTAGCCAATGGGAAGAGGACAATGACACTCGCCAGCAGTCAGTTTGGTCAGTCAGGTAAGCTTTTAAATTTGAAACCTACACTAAAGCTCTGCTTTGGATGTGCTCAATAACTTTGCAAATGTTGTTTTCCATTTTTTGCATCACTTTGTTGATGTAAACATACCTGTTTTACCTGACATCACCGTGGCTGCATGCAAGTTTTAGCAAAGCAACAATAAACTCATTTGATGTTAAATTTATGGCTGTGAACAGTCACAGTAAATGCAAAGATAGAGTACAGTTAACACGTATTCATGGGCTAAGGCTTACAGGGAACTTTAAAGGTCAGGTCACCCAAACCACAAAAAAGTACTTTCCCATGTGAGCCTTGTGGTATCTAGCATGCAGTTTGATTAGCCCAGGTTTTCCTGCCAACATCTCAGTAGGTACTCGGGTTGTTACAAAACTTCAATAGAAAACTAGATTAAAAAACAAAACAAAACAAAAGATACTTGATACCACACCAAAAAGAAAAATAGTTCTGATGCACTCAAAATTGGTTAATTTTTCCTCTTAATTAACAACCTGCACACAGTGCTGGTACAGAAAAAGTCACTGAATACTGTCTGGTGTTGCTATTCTGCAAGTCAAGTTTCAGGCAGGACAACACAGGTGACTGAACTGAACAAGGTCTTGAATGAGCACTTACATCATTTTGTTATTTTAAGTACATTTGAAACTAGAATTAACAAATACTGTATTGTTTTAAACATGAGGCATTGAGGGGGTATTAATACTTTGATGCTTTTAACAATGTTGATACAATGGTGGTGAATTTTATTTGTGGTGCTCGAAGCTTTAGAAAATTCCATTTGAAAAACAGCTGTACAAATTTCCAGAAACAAGTGCAAGTTAATCCAAAGACTTTGGTAACACATATTGAAATAATTCTCTACCAATGAAGAAATGTAGGACATTGGTTATGCTTGTATTTCTTTATTTTACTATGAGTATAAATTGAGTAGTGTGAGTCATTTTTGAAGAAATCCCATTTAGTGGTGTGTACAGCTTATCTGTACAGAAAAACGATCCATTTAAACTACAGCCCTGTCCCTTTAACTGTCTTATATGTGGCATACAGAAAATCTAAACTGTAGCTTAAATGTTAGCAGACCCAGTATATTCTTTGTATGAAGAATTGAAACTGTAGATTTATTAAAATGTCTACATGAGTTTTATTTTAACATCTGTCAGATCATTTTTTCCCCCATATCTGTAGATAGTCTTAGTTTAACTATTTTTAAGTGCAGAGTATCTGCAGTTAACCCCCTTAGCACCTGAAGCCTTTGAGTGAGCTTTTTCTCCCTTCCTGAATGTTATTAGTAAGTCGTGTTACTTTCGTTCCTCTGTCACCCTGCCAACCTGGTGTGTGAAATCGAGTCACACTCCCCAGTGTTCCCTAGAGTGAGAACTTGGCCACTGAGGAACAAAGGCAAAAAAAGGGGCTTATGGACTTGAAACGACTCCCCCACCCTGAAGTGTAAAACACTCCTCCCCCAACACGGCACAGGGCTCTTACCCCCACTGATCTGCAGGAAATGGCTTGAGTCCGAGACAATGTCCCTCACCCCCAGCTCACAGCCTCTTAAACTGGCCCAGCATGCAGTGAGTGGCCAGAGTGGAAGAGGGAGCTTGTTGAATAGAGGGATCAGCCTGTGGAAGGCAGGATTCTGTTTGTTTCTATTACAGCAGGCAATTACTAAGCAGTGAGGAGTTAATTCCTTCCCCCCTCCTCACGTCCTAAAGTGTGGCCCTCGGTCATTGACACCCATTTTAATGCGATACTTCAAGCTGTCCCATTTAACTTTGGGAGATCTGCAGGTACCCTCTAATAGCACATGGGAGTCAAAATGTTAACATCTGTGAATTCCAGCCCAAGAGTTTCTCGTAGATCTGTGCCATGTTATACGCCTCTTCTGTTTGATTTTAAGGTTATAATTTAATGACATTTTTCAGTGAAACCTTTTTTTTTGCACTGACAGCTATGCCACAGCCTATCAGGTCATGATTTTCTGAGATTACAGATAGAGTTCTCATATGTACATATCGTATGTACAAAATACATACTACTTTTTAACCACTGTATACCATAATCTGGTATGGATGTGATATGATGGCTTGCTGTTGTTAAATCCTTTGTTAAACATGAACATGACTTGGGGTACACATGATACATGACGCTGCTGGGAAGTAGCAGGGTCCTGTTTTGGTGTTAGTGAATTACGTGGTATCAGGTTGGTGCATAGACGCGCATACTTACTGTTACCAGCGTTTGTGGCCGTAACTGAGGCATTTTCCAATGTTGGTATCCGTATTGGTACAACTCTAGTAAAGATCACTAAATCATTGGTTTTATCCCCTGACAAGTTACTGTCATTTACATTTTCAAATTCTTCTTTGAAAATATAGTACGGATGTTAATGATTAATCACTGTTAAGAATTTAACGGATTAAAAATGTATGAATTGATAATTAATCAATAATCTTAGTTTTGACTGGCAGAGCCATTTGGTGAATCAGAATCAGAATCAGAAATACTTTATTTATCCCCGAGGGGAAATTGTTGATGTTACAGGTGCTCCTTACAAGATCAAGAAAGATATAGTGCAAATAAGGAATAAGGAAACTTAAAATGAAAATGAGGGGAAAAAATGTACATTTTGTATCTTAATGATTAATTGATTGTAACTATTCTATCGGTTAAGGAAAACGCACAAAATTTAAGTGGCTGGTTAGCTACAGTGTGTTGTCTTTGAAGTGTTTTTATTTCTTCTGATGCATACTGGACACTGCCAGTAGGCGGGATGGAGAGAAAAAAATTATTCAGAAGTGACAATTATGCCTGTCATTTCCATTATTGAAACTGACTCATTTAATATTAAAATTGTGACACCCTTGGACTGTATGTATAAGGAGAAAAATTGGATGATTAAGATTAGTGGTGCATTATTTTATTCTTTTGTAACGCAGTGGTTGCATTTGTCAACAGGACGCTCCTTTGAAACTTGGTGTAAAAGATTGCTTATTATTTCAAAACAGGACAGGCCAGGAAACCTATTTATTACAGAAATGATGACCATTAAAGAGCGATGTCCATCTATGACGTCACTTAGGCGGCTTGTATATTCGGGGACCCAGCAGCGCGGGAACGGCAGCGAGCAGCCTAGTGGCCCACCAGACCACCTCTATTCATCAACACAAAAGTGCTCAGAGGGGTGCTAATTGCATTAGGCGTCCTTCTCCCTTCCTCAGTGGCCAGAGAGAGAGAGAGTGTGTGTGTGTGTGTGTGTAAGTGGGGTAGGGTGTGTCGGGTTGAGTGGAGGGGAGAGGAAAGAGGAGAGGATTGGCAAGAAGTGTGGGATGTTTGAGAAGTAGGGGAGGCAGAGTGTGACGGTCTGTGGTGGGAGCTGGCCAAGCCCACAAGCCTTCAGGCAGGCGTCCCCTCTGTCACCTCTGCAGCTGCTGGCAACGTCTCCAACCCCCTTCACACACACAAACACACACACACACACACACACACACACAAATAACACGGGACGTGACAGGCTCGCTTCCTAAAGATCACAACAAACAGCATTGTGAATTTACACATGTGGCCTCTCTTGGTAGCTAGCTTACGAGCTATGTGTTTGACTTTTGCTCTCTTGGTTGTGTACACGCACGCGTCTGCAGTATTGTGTCATGTATTTTTCTGTGCATTGGTGGGTTGTAGTTGGAAAAATCCTAGCCCTCAGAAAGAGGAAATCTCAAAGGAGAGTGGCTTCCTTCTTCAAATAAATTAGATGTTTTCAGAGCCTGCAGCCGTGAGAAGGCTTTGTGGCTCAGAAAATAAATATTTTTCTGGGTTCTGGTTGTGAGTCAGTATTTGTCTTGCCATGTGACTTTCACTGGAAGTACATTCACAATAGCCATGCCAAAATCTGCATGCATGTGATATACGTCCAGAGAACCTGTTGGTTTCATGCCAAACCCCATGTCTTTGCACATTTCTTATGTGCATCTTTACTTAGATAATTCAGGGTATTTTCGATCTTCATGTTATTTTCCCATTTTGGTCATCACATCAATTGACTATTCAAATGTTCATCACTTACTTCACTTTGAGCTTTATGTAGTTTCATTTAGGCATAGATTTTGGTTTTAGATTTGTCAGTTAGTGAGCTACAGTGCTCAAGTACTCTACCAAGGGAAGGGTTATCGAAAACGGGTACTGAACCAGCAAAAGTTCCTGATTGGTCAGTACTGAAATATAGATAAGCTCCTGGACAAATAATTTGTTATATAAACAACCGACTGTTTATGCCACCATGTACAGTGGTAGATAAAACCAACAAAAAATTGGTCACCAGAACTACTCCCATTTATTATGTAACCAAAAGACTGTTACATTATGATGTCAGAAAGAGTAGGGCTGCGACGAATGATTGTTTTCATTATTGAATAATCTGCCAGTTATTGTCACATCTAATCGTTAAGTCTGTAAAATGTCAAAGAAAGTAGAAATGCTCATCACAGTTTCACAGAGCCCAAAGTGACATCTTCGGATTGCTTGTTTTATCCAACCAACAGCCCAAAATCCAAAGACCCTTCATTTACTATCAGAGCTTTTGTTTTGTTCTTTTTTAGTATGTGTTGGACAGCAGCACTACAAGGCAGCAAGTGAAATAAAAGGCTCAAGAGTGCAATAAGTGATGAAATGAGGATGAAATAAAGCCCAGTTTAGGCAGATCTGTGTTTGTCCTTTAAATTTCATTGAGAATGCAGACTCTTTAAGTGTACAGAGCATTTTTTTTAGGTCACAGGCAAAGGGTTGGCTTAAAACAAAGTTCTAAAAATATTTTACTGGCCAAAATAATTGATGTAGGAGTGCATCACTGACCTACTTTAAATGGTACATACCTTGTTTTTACAATTAGTCTTTAAAACTTGCTTACTTGCATGAACAAGACCAACATACCTAGGATCTAAATATTATCATCTCAAATGTAGTGGCTAGTGTAGCAGGTGACCCCAATTGATTATCATTTTTCACAGCATGTGAAGCTTGACGGGTCATTTTAATCATTTTGGTTGTCTCTCAATATTACACATGACAAGAGATTAACAACAATAGAAAGATCTCTCTCCTGGTGTAGTCGAGCTCTCCTAGGCTGGCTGAGCGTCAGTGTCACCTCAGCAGCTCTCCACCTTGTTTTAATTGCCTCCGAGTTAATTACTCCAGCAAGTGTGAAACAATGTTGTCAGACTTCTCCTGCACAGCCGTGCTTTCACTCCATCCTCTGCACCCCCGCTGGCCAAATGGAGGCTTCATAGGCGGATGAGTGGTGTATTGAAAAAAGCTGTGAAGATTATGAAGTTACTCTCTTAACTCTACTTGTTGGCTTGGTTGGCCTACTCTGAGTGCAGCCTGTTGTTGACAGTGATGATGATGTGTAATTTTGTGGGTTACCTGTTACAGTATTTAAGCATGTTGTACATGTGAAAGTACTTTGTGGTCTACCAACAGTTTGGCTCGAGCTAGAGTGCCTTGAAGTAGGGAAAAAGGAAGGTGTTTGAGTTAAAACACATTTATTCATTAGCTGCATTTACATGGACCCTAATATTCCACAAATAATCAGAATAACAGCCTGTTTAGAATAAATGTTCAGAACAGTTGGAAGAGACTGGTCAGATTTGAACTGATCGGATGGAATCGGATTGAGACGGTTGATGTAAACCTTTGATAATCTGTTCAAAAGTAAAATAATAACCATGTAAACACTCATTCCAACTGTTTCTCTCTGGTTGGAATAAATATATTCCTTCTGTGCATGTCTGCCCTACGTGGGGGTAGGTGATGTGTCGCAAATGTTTCCAGGAGGGATAGAAAATTGGTGGCAGCAAAACAGAACTGGTCAGAAGTGGATTGAAAAAACAGAGAAATGATTGATCGGCTAGTTGTCCTATTTTGATGATGGATTAATCGTTTTGAGTCTTTTTTTTTTTTTTTTTTTTTAAGAATAAAAACTCAAAATTTTCTGATTTCAGCTTTCAGTTTACTGGTGGTTGGCAAACCGGAACCACTTCTTCTGTTATTTCTGGCAGATTGGATGCTTCACAGCAGGGAAAACCAGTTTGTGCATGTCAAACAAGTTGTATTCTGATTAATATTTTGGGGTATTTCGCACATTTTATCGCATCACTTTATTTAGCGCTCATTAGAAATGAAACAATATGAGAATTTCCTATCACAATTATAGTGACCAAAATTATCACGTTATCAGTATTATCACAGTATTGTTAAATGTGCTGAAAATGTTTAACAAGTATTGAGATGCACATTGAAATAGTTTGACCATTTTTTATATTGAAAACTTCTCAGCAATTTGGACTGGCATCATGTCCTTTGCTAAGTCAGTGTTTTCGTTGAGGCTAATTTAACCCATGATGCATTCGATGCCTGCATCTGGTAGAATGTTGCTAACTTTGATTGATTGCTGCACAGTATGTACTGTGATTTTGTTATAGTGTGGTAATCAAACACAATTAATAGTTTAATTTTGAAATGATAATGCTAATTGTCAGGAATTTTATTGCGATTTATCATTTCATCCCCAGCATCCATGTAAACAGTTACATGAGAATATTTGATCAGAATGTTTTCAGCCAGACAGAAATATTGTCCTTGTAAACATGGAAGTAGACAAGCTCATTGTTGACATCTCTCCTGTGAAGTGGGTTTTAATCTCGCTAATTTGATATTACTTTTCATGGCATCAAGATTTGGTGTCTTCATACAAAGTCTTGTCATCTTTATTCAGCAACGAGCTCCTCACCAATGTCCTGTGCCATTGGACATGGTTGATGGTGGTGCGGTGCTCATTGGCGCTGTGGCCTTCCAGCGGGGCCGATCTGACAGTGAGCGAGGCTGATCTTTTGAGGTCCCCTCTCCTCCCTACTTGCCTGATTCTCCATGCCACTGGCATCAGCTCCATAGATCACGGCTGTCGCAGCGTGTGTAGGTGCTTGCACCGCTCTGTTAGTCTCATCACTCATTCTCACTCGTCAGCCAGGCTGCTGATCTCGCCCAGACCCCTCTCACTCTGCCTTCCCTCCTCTTCCTCCCTCTCCTCTCCCTCTCCCTCTCTCTCTCTGTCGTCCCCTTGCTTTCTCCTTCCACCCGCTCCTCACTCTCTCTTTTGCTTTCTCACACACATTTTTTTAATTAGGCAAAAATCAAAGACGAAATATGAATATTCATAAGGAAACTGCATTAATATGCACAATTATGCAAATCAGCATGCAATTAAGGCTTGTGTCTCCAGAGAGCCTGGATAGCATTAGTGCATAAGACAGGGAGAAGGGGATGATGGGGGTATTTTGGAGTTTTCTGCTCCACCAGTCTTTTGGCTGTGTTTTTCCTTTGTGCCACACATCGCTTCCTTCTTTACCTAAAACACTGTGGTTCATGTTTTGGCTTTATGCAGCTTTTTGTTTAGTGTTATTTGTGTGTTTGTGTGTGTCAGATTGACTGAGTGGAATTTTAAATGTGGCTGAGATGACATTTCATTCTTTTGGATTACATTAGGGACGTGAACTGTTACTTTTCTGCTATTCAGTGACCGTAATAAACACTAATGGGTGCACTGAGCAGCTTTTCATATGTCTTTTTCAGAAATGGTGTAACATTACATCTTGAATGCAACAACAGTGTCTTTGATCAATAGTGATGCTCTCTTCTGGTTTGTGCAAGTTCATTGTGGCCACTTCAGGACATTGAATGTTTAGAGTAGGACATGGTGACAGGTTCTCTTGATATGACTCCAACAGAAGGGCTTTTCTACTTCTCTGCAGTGTAGGGCTGCACAATTAATCGAAATATTATCAAAATCGTAATATGGCCAATTGTAATATCTAAATTCTAGAAGCTGTGTGACAAAACAGCATTTCATGAAGTATTGCAATCAGTCACTCCAGGATTTTGTGACCTTTTTGGGATTCTAGCAGTCTAAAATCCCAGATCTCACAGCATCTTTTCTTACAAAAAAAAAAAAAGATGTACGTTTCAATGTTTTTTGAAATGAAATTGCAGCAGCAAGTTGCTAAAATAATTTTTTGTTTGATTCCTTAAAAATCAACCTGTTTCAGGGAGAATAAAACTCCACTCTGTTCTGAATGTCCTAAGTAACTGTAACAGAAAGGCTCAGGATTACAAAAATTCTAACAGAATATACTTTATTTGGAGATGAAGAAGTGCATTCGGGGGTTATTCCACTAAGAAGCAAAATATTTTTTTTTTTAGCTCAAACTCAGTCGAAACAGCAAGCAAAAAATTATAAAATGTATAAGCACACAGAGCATTGATAAATGTCAATAACAATGACAAACCTATTATCCTTTTTAATACCCCTGATGAAATAAAAAATAAATACAAAAAAATAATAATCAAGCATTTAGTCAGTTCATTGAGACGTAAATGTATGAAATTTGCACGGGGAATTGGAAGCTACAATGATTTGACTGATGATCGAATTTGTGGAAAAATTGCACTGATTGGACAAAATTGTAAGACTGTGCAGAATTCACGGGGATTGCTTGAATTTGCTGTAATTGTTGCAGTTGCAACTTCCTGGGGAGGGACTGTATACTGCCCTGGCCTACAAATCTTACATCATCGTGATTTTAATATTTTTTTTTCCACTGAAAAATTGTGCCGCCAAAATGATCATTCCTACCAAATGTGAAATCTGTCAAAATGATCACAATATGATTCTTCAAATCATTGTACAGCCCTTCTGCAGTGACATGCAGATAATTATATTATGTTATAGCTTGACGATTTCCTGTAAATATTAACCATGTGTCTTTTTCCAGCAATAGATGAGCGCAGCGGCTCTGGGTCTTGGGGCTCGGGAGAACAGAACAGCCCCTCTTTCAGCCAAGGACGGGTAAGATCTAAATACACACACTCTCACACTCTTAAGTCGCACACAATTTTAAGTTTGGAGATCAAAGCATTAACACCAGATGCCATGATATTGTCACACACTCACACATGTTCAGTTAATCACTCTGCCATAGATGAACACACACACACCCATCTCCCCCCTACCACCACAACAGCTTAGTACTTTTTCATGCCGTGTGCCATGTTTGATTTGAAGTGGTAGTTTTACTTTCTACCTAATAACCTTGGCTCGGGATCCTGCATTGGCAAGCTCTCTGGTAGCCCAGAACCTCTGTGGAAGCCCACCGGTAATTGCAGCTTCACATCCGCTGTAACTGTCTTGGCACAACTCTGTGTAAATACAAGGAACAGGGGGTGAAATAGATGCAGCAGGCTTTGATTACCACAAGTTGATAATTAAGAAAGTCGGTTTGAATCCCCCGAGCTGATGCAGATTTGTTTGGCATGGATCCTGTTAGTTAGACAGAAAAGCAGAGGGAGGGTAACTGCTAAGCCATATAGGTGTGCTAACAGGATGGAGACGGCCTTAAAGAGTGGTTATCATTTTAGCTCTGTGGGTGTGTTGGAATTTGTTCATGTTATGTAAAAGCATGCATGTTTTTATTTTCTTTTTTAAACGTTACCCATGTTGTTTTGTGTGTGCCATTGTTCCCACAGGGCTATGCTGAAGGATCCCACTACAATGAGCATGAAGGCTTGTCCTCTCCGTTCATCAGTTCAGGGGTTGCAGGTATGTTCTCTTTTGGCCTTTAAATGAATAATATATATATATATATATATATATATATATATATATAAAGTACCCTATGAAGTTAAAACTTACAATCATTACTTACAGCCCACAAGAAGTGTGTGGTGGTGGTGGCTGTATGTGCAGACACCCTCTGCCTGTATTTTGTTATTTTCTCATAATTTTGCTGTGCTCAGGATGCTTTACAAACCCAAAATATTTGTGTTTGATGTCCTGGGAATGAGACCCCACAGTCAGTTGTTTTTCCTTTGCATTTACAAACAACTTGGACAAATCCTACTGATTCTAACTTTAAAAGATTTTTTGAAAAGACATTCTTATACAGTTCAAATAATTAATTGAAATATTGTCGAAATCACAATATGGCAAAGTGCAATATCCAAATTGTAGGAGCTGCATTTTTTTTTTGGTAAGGGTAAGATGTGTCACAACATATCATTATAAACTATGCATTGTGGTGCTACAGAGATTTCCCGGCCTACAAATAATATTCTCCAGACATAAAGCTATAATATGTAACATGTTTGCATTAAAATGTCTAAAAAGCTGATGCGTTATATATTTTGTCGAGTTGTGTGTTTACACTATCCCAGATGTTTCCAACAATGATCAAATGCAGAGAAATCTGTAATTTATTGCTAGCTAGTTGCTCTAACTTCCAGGGAAACACAGGATATGTCGGAGAGTGAGGAATCAAGTCAGTGAACATGACTAAAAGTAACATGAATAAAACTTAATATCACTTCGTCCATGGTCGTGATATCTGCTTGTGTCGTCAGATTTACATCAGCTATGGTGATTGTTTAAAAGTGATAACTCCCATGAACCCACACCACTTCTCAACGTCATCGAACTAGTTTTTTAAATAAAGATAAAATGTGTCCCAACAAAGATTACATATATGATTACATATCATACTCCTCAAACTTAAGGGAACATGCTTGGTTGGTACAGAACCCAGCATTAATCTCATCATCATCATATTTATATTTTTCTGTGAAAATGAAATGCAAAACATACCATTCTGACTAAAGTTGTGACTTATGCAATCGAAATATTTAATTCAATTAAATTTTATTGTCATTATGCTTATACTCAGGTATGCAGCATAATGAAAAGCTTATGTGCTGGTCTCTCAGTATTGGTACAACGTCCATTAACAGTACATACACTAGTGTGTAGTGCAAATGACAACAACCAAATGCAGGACAGAACAACGTTGCAGGTCAACAGTAAACAGTTTAGAGT
>JAJHUR010072498.1:0-52450 GCA_027495735.1 Lutjanus campechanus | reverse complement strand
ACAACATATCATTATAAACTATGCATTGTGGTGCTACAGAGATTTCCCGGCCTACAAATAATATTCTCCAGACATAAAGCTATAATATGTAACATGTTTGCATTAAAATGTCTAAAAAGCTGAGGCGTTATATATTTTGTCGAGTTGTGTGTTTACACTATCCCAGATGTTTCCAACAATGATCAAATGCAGAGAAATCTGTAATTTATTGCTAGCTAGTTGCTCTAACTTCCAGGGAAACACAGGATATGTCGGAGAGTGAGGAATCAAGTCAGTGAACATGACTAAAAGTAACATGAATAAAACTTAATATCACTTCGTCCATGGTCGTGATATCTGCTTGTGTCGTCAGATTTACATCAGCTATGGTGATTGTTTAAAAGTGATAACTCCCATGAACCCACACCACTTCTCAACGTCATCGAACTACGTCTTTTGTTGTTGTTTTCGTGTGAGAGAGACTCGTAGAAGCAGAATTTACATATTGTGCATTAAAGTGTAACAGCCAAATTGTAAGAGCTGCAGTTTTTTAAATAAAGATAAAATGTGTCCCAACAAAGATTACATATATGATTACATATCATACTCCTCAAACTTAAGGGAACATGCTTGGTTGGTACAGAACCCAGCATTAATCTCATCATCATATTTATATTTTTCTGTGAAAATGAAATGCAAAACATACCATTCTGACTAAAGTTGTGACTTATGCAATCGAAATATTTAATTCAATTAAATTTTATTGTCATTATGCTTATACTCAGGTATGCAGCATAATGAAAAGCTTATGTGCTGGTCTCTCAGTATTGGTACAACGTCCATTAACAGTACATACACTAGTGTGTAGTGCAAATGACAACAACCAAATGCAGGACAGAACAACGTTGCAGGTCAACAGTAAACAGTTTAGAGTGGTGTTGTATAATGAGGTTGTATGGTAGTTTTTTAAGTATACAAGATTGGTGCCAGACAGGTTCCTTAAGTGTAATATCAATCAACAATATCGGTCAAAATAATACCAATGATTAATTTAGTTTTGTTTTTTTTGCATATTGTTCAGTCAGTCCTAGTAAAATGGCCTGGGATTTTTGTCACTTTTATGGAATGGGGATACATATTTACTTCTCAGCACAGTTTTAAAATAATCATGTTGATAATTTGACTGTTGTGCATGCCTTATAAGGAATTGTTTTCTGGGTGGTAAAATGTGTATGTGTCTACATGCATGTACTGTATGTGCATGTGTCTGTGTGCCTGTGTTCATTCGTTGAGTGTTGGGGATGTTAGGGCACTGAAGCAGAAACCTTCCCTAGGGTTTTGTCTGGCAGGCGGCTTTATGCAGCTGAGCGTACTGAAAAAGGGGAGGGCATCTCTGGACTTTTTGTACTTTAGAAAACCTACTTTTCATTTGTTTTTGCACACACCATTGCCTCTTAATGAGTGTGTATACATCTCATGGTTTCACCCGCATTAATGTTGAAACAATTTTTCACTTCTATCTCACAGGTAAAAATGAGAGGCCTCCGTACCCTCCCTTTGGAAGCCAGGTATGTTTCCGTTTTGCTCATTCCTTGCATCTTCCCACAATGTTATATATATATTTGTGAGAGTTAAATTCATGTGATGTGTTGGTGTAAAGGAAGCCCTGTTTTCTCACTTCTCTTTTCATGTTAAATACTTTGAATTAACTGTCTTCACTTCCTAGAAGAGAAGTGGTTTATACAGGGCTCTCCCACGCCCTTGTTAGTATTATTAGTAAAACCTTGTTTCACTATCTTTTCTTCTCCTAGCCCGGTTTTCTACCAAGCGACATAGCGATGCCCAGCCCAGATGCCATGTCGCCCTCTGGCCTGAAATCTGGCTCCCAGTTTTACCCGTCATACCCAAACAACTCCAGGAGAAGGCCGCCTGATGGAGGCATAGGTAAGATAACTGGACAAGACATTGTCTCTTTTCTTTTCATCTTTGTCTTTTTTATATCTTTGTGCATTTTTGTCTTTATTTTTGTCGTTATTTCTTTCTTTGTCTTTCTTTGCCACCATTTCCTCTTCTGTGTTTTTTTTCATTATGGTTTCCGTAGGGCTGCAACAAATGCTTATTTTCCTTTTCAGTTAATCTGAAGAATATTTTCTTGATTAATTGTTTACTCTACTCAAAAAATGACAATTTCCCAGAGGCCAATGTGAAATTGTTAAAAAATTGCTTGTTTTGTTGTGACTAATGGTCAATGGTTCAAACATAATAATTTGGACAGCAAAGACGAATAGAAAATATAAACATTTGAGAGGCTAGAAGGACTAAATATCTGGCATTTTTGCAAGAAATTGCTTAATGATTTAATGAATGATCAGTCATCAATAGTTGTTTGTTTAGTGGTCAACTAACAGAATAATCAGCTACTTGTTTTACGCCTACTCTTAATGCTCAGCTTTGCAATTTATGAATTTGTAGGAGCTTAGATATGAAATTGAGCTAACTAGACCAGAAATTATTTTTGTGTAAACATTTTTGTACAGTGATTTTTTTTGTACTTCTATCTCCTTTGTTTTTTGTCTTTTAGTTGGTTTGTTTTTTTGTCTACCTTTGACAAATCTATTCCGTCTGTACAGATGAATGCACAGCAACATCCATTCACACAGACAGACATGTACATACACATGCTGCACTTTGTTTAGTGTTGTCTGTTTTCTGTTTTGCAGTTGGAATTAGAGTATGCAAAGTAACTGCACTTGATCTGACATAACACTGGCTGATGTGTCTTTGCTAAGTCCTTATTTGTGTTTTTGTGTCTCACCTTTCCTCTGTGTCTCCGCCTGCCTGTACGTAGACACCCAGCCAAAGAAGATTCGGAAACCCCCTGGCCTGCCGTCCTCGGTGAGAGCTTATTTCTGCTTGCCTTCACAGCTCAAAGCCAGTCCTTTCTCTCTCTCTCACTACACACACATTTTCTACACACACACACCACACACACACACACACACACACACACACACACACACACACACACACAGATACACTTACACACCACGTTCCCCACTTTGCTTGAGCAGCTCTGTGACAGACAGGGGTAAAGACCCTCTGCACTGTCAGACTCTCAGTGAGCTGACAGTCAGGCAACTCAGGCCTCAATAAACATCATCACTGTGGTTGTCTCTACACTACACTCAAGTGGTTTCAAGTGGCGTTCGGGGTCTGGTTGTCATGTAGACGAGTAAATTTATAGGATTTCGAGCTACTTTGTCAAGTCTAGTAACTTGCCATCTCCAGTCGCCCGATTTGAGTTCTACTTCTTGTAAGAACACAGAGGTCCTGGATTTGGGTAATGAAGGTACATATGTTTCAGGCAGCCAAGTGCATGAGTGGTCCAAGTAGGTTGAGTTCTGCTGGCTGGTTCCAGTTCAAAGTTGGCAACAAAATACCTGGATTTATCAACGTTGCATTCATGTGCTTCCCGGATGGTCCCATTTTCCGAGCTGGGATGTCATTCTTCCGACTTCAGTGTGTTGGTGAGCTTTTTAAAGTGTTATGTGGAAACAACATGGATGCTACAGCAGTACATTTTAAACCACTAAAATATTGCTTTATCAGTTAACTTTTTTAACTGATCTAGGTCACTCTGCAAGGACAGCAACTAATGGTTACAGCCTAATACCATATTACATATTACGTGTGAGCAAAAAATTGAGAAATGCAAAAACATGTCAGATGAGTACATGTTTGGTTGATAACTCTTGATTAATCCCCATATTACATATGAAACCAAGAGACAACAACTCCGCAAGTCGAGTAACAAAATTTTCCCAGACTTTTCGAGTTCTTGTTCCAACTTGAGGGGGCATTCACGTAACTTTTCCCTGTCTGGAACTCATATTTCCCATTATTCTGACACCACATGAATGCTGCATAAGCAGAGTCTTTATTGAATATTTCTTCTCCCGTTTTTCATTTGCAAAGGACAATGTAGAAACCATTCAGGAAGTTGTTTGGCTAAATAGCAAATATCTAATCTGTCTGGTCAAAGTTTCACTTCTTGGAATGTCATTCTTGGAGTTTTAGTTCCTAAATATTTGTAGCTTTTGTTTCTAAAAATTGTTTAGAGGGTAAGTCTATTTCATTTTGTGAAGCTGTTTTGACAGTGAACAGAATGCTAAGAGCCTCTGTCCAAGCAGAGTGAAGTCTCATATAGTGCTTTGATTTACTGTACCAAGTGTCACATTTTGTCAGTGGGCCCAGAATTCCCAGCAGCTGATGTAGCTGATGTGTGTGTGGATGATGGCAACCACACATAGCTGGAAACACAAGTCACTGTTACATGCTTGAATATATTCTGAATGAATCCCACTGTTAATTTAAAGACAAAGAACTGAATCAGGCTGCAGTTGCTCACATCATGCCCAATTATAGATTATTTCCATTGGCCAATTTTGAGCCACGTGTGTTGATTAGCAGCCAGTCATTCCACAGAGTTACAGCTACTGTAGATCATAGATGATTCAGAGGCCATTTGTTCAATTTAAATACCGCATAGCATTTTTAACAAAACACTAACCCCTCCTGGTATTTTCCTCTGCAGTTAAATAAAAGTTCTCATGGTCCTGAATAGGATTGCAATAAATGATTATTTTTCATTATCGATTAATCTGTTGATCATTTGTTTAGTCTATAAAATGTCAGAAAATGTTGAAAAGTGTCAAATAGTGTTTCCCAAAGCTTAAGGTGACGTCCTCAAGTGTCTTGTTTTGTCCACAATCCAAAGATAATCACTTTACTATCATAGAGGACTAAAGAATCCAAAACATATTAATATCTGAGAAGCTGAGATCGGGTATTTTGTTCTTTAAAAATTAATCAAATGAGTAGCATATTTGCAGATTAATTTAATAGTTGACACCTGATCGCTTAATTGAATAATGATTGCAGCTTTTGTCCCGAATCAACAGATGCATGACTTTATAAGATTGCAAAAGTGATTTTTTTTTTTGTGCCAGAAGGACCCAACTGGTGTTCTTGACCGTGTATTACTGTTGCTGTTAGAGCTTGGTCTTGCTGCTTGACCTGCCACTGGATCATTGATATGAAATACTGCCATTACACAAACATTTTCTGTAACTGAGTCCTCACGCGACTGTAGTTCTCAGATGACAAGAGTGACCTGAAAGAAACTGAGTATGGAACGCATGCATCACCTCGCTTGTGGCATCTGTGTTTCAGCACAGCACCTTGAAGCAGTGCACCAGCAATACAGACATAAGTTAGTTAAGAAAGGTTTTTTTTTTTGTTTTTTTTTTACTGTTATTTGTAAATATTGGGTGTCCTTGTGGATATCAGGTGTCCTGGGTCAAATACCAGTACATCAGCCTTGTTTTTGCCCCTTTGATATCGTCAGTCTGATGAATGTTGCACAAATTTTGATAACACGAGTGAAATGAAAATGACTGTGCTGATATTTTGTCAACGCATGGATGAAGTAAATTCAAAGGATTTACATGGCTGACTTGGTCCAAATCACGGAGCCATGGATGCGTAATCTGGCAGGAGATGAAGTCAGGCGTTACTAGTGTTGCATTCTGATTCTGTCTTAGTTTGAGATAAAGTTGCAACAGATGTAACTACTGTAGCCGGCCGCAGTGATTGGGTGGGTTCATATCAGGGTGACTAATAGTCAAGTCAGTAGGAGACAGATCGGCGTTGGAGCTGGTGAACTTGCTGTTTAGCTCCCTTTTTGTTCCCTTTTTTGATCAAAGAAGAAATGAAATTTGTGACATGACATCGGTGCTGTCCTCCACCTGTGGGTGTTGTCGCGTTGTGAAGTGGCCGCCGAAACCTTCGGGTGCAGACGCACTTCGCCGCAGTGCTTACATCACAGAGATTGAGCGTGAACGCTCAGTCTGGCCGAGGCCTCCACTCTTTCACTGTCTGAACCTCAGTCATTCCCCGCAGTGTGAACGATAGCCGCGTGGTTTTAACACGAATGATGGTGATGTCTGTCTCTCTCTGTGTGTGTGTGTGTGTGTGTGTGTGTGTGTGTGAACCCCCCTCCCCCACATCACCGAGCCCCTCCGCCTACGCTTCACCACATGATGGCCTGGGTGGGCCTCCCCCTGTGAGTGACCCAGTTGTGAGGCGCGGTGCTTGCGAGGCCTCTTAGCCCCGTGTCTGAGCCCAGATTAATGACTGCCGATGATGATCCTGTGGTCTTTCCTCCCTCCCACACTCCCTCCCTTCCTGCTTCTCTTTAACACACTCTACTTTTTTCCTTTATCTACTTGTCTTACTTAAATCATGCTGCTAGAAATCAGCAAGTGGACAAATAATAGCTGAAGTGCAAAGGCCATTTCTTGAGATGCACCAATCCACATTTTTTCAGATATCTGAATTTGGATATCTGTCTACTGTGCTGTTACCACAGATCCTTTTTTCTAGGATTGTGGCTTGTGACGTTCACATGTGCTGCAGATGGTGCTTAGAGACCGCCCGCATTTCCCATGATGCATTGCTGAGAATTTAAGTTTGCTATATTATGTAACAAAATACAATTGTTGCTTTTTGTTGGTGTCTGAGAACATAGTGGTTTATGTTGGTTGTTAGCTAGGTTGTGGTTGGTTGTGCTAGTTTATTGTTACACCTTGAGTGGGGTGACTACTAGACAGCCCTCATTTCCCATGATGCACTGCTGAGAGTGAAGCTTTTTATGTTACAAAATGCAAATGTTTTTGTTGGTGTTCATTGAGCACATAGTTCTCAGTAGATTTTCGATGATTACAAATGTCAACAGGGTTCAACATTAATTGTTTTTGTTCACTGTTGTTTTTTGTTGCCTGGGCAGCCACGTTGGTCACAGATGTACTTACCTGAAGTCAATTTTTACTTGGCCCTGTACAGATAATCTTATTTATTAGCGGTTATCAAATAACTGACTAAAGTTTATTGTATTGTAATGTTTAATCTAGGGATGCACCGTCTATAAAATATCAGAAAATAGTGAGAAATGTCCATCTCAGTTTTTCAGAGTCCAAGTCGACGTCCTTAAATTTCTTGTGTTGTTAGTCCAAGACCTTAAGATATCAAATACAAGAATAAACTAAGAAATCTTGAATTCTCCATAATTGAGAGGCTAAAAACAAAATTTCTGACATTAAAAAAAAAATTGCTTCAACAATTCATCAATTAGTAAAATAATTTAATTGGTTAATTCTTTTTGTTTTACCATTTGCACAGTTGGGCATGTGAGTTGCCAAATTTACTCGTCCAACATGTAATTTTACTTGTCTTGGGCAAGTGGGCAATCATTATTGTTGAACCCTCTGTCAAGATTGGCCCCTGATATCACTATTAGATTGCATCAGTCCCATCTTGAGCCATTTCCCCTCAAGGTCTCAGACTTCTGTAACCCGCCAGTACCTCTACTCACAATCCTTGTCTTAAGCCTGTGAACCCTCGCCGCCTCTCACCTGCAACAATCAAACATGGAGAAACTTCTCTTCTGCCCCCTAGTTGTCCAGTGGACTCATCACAAACCCTTCGTGTGGTTAAATTAAGTGGTTTGAGGTTAGTTTGATGTTAATCTTCCATCTACTCCCCACCCCTTTGCGACAACCCATGTTTTTCTAGTGTAGAGAGACCTTTACACGGTCATAACCTGAATTACATTAAACCCCTATTAGTTGAGGATTTTACCCTAGAAATCCCCTTTCTTCCTGAGAATACAATTATCCAGCAGCACCAGTCATTGTGTAGTTCTCTGTTCCCATCTAGAGCAGCAGGATTCACTCGACATTGTTCCCCGTGAAAGAACAACTCAAAGCCTATTGTTAAATGAAGCCATCTCCGTCATGTTTTCCCCTGAATTAACCGTGATCATTTTAAATCCCCTGTTTCCTTCACACTCCCCTGGCCATATCAAGCTTTGTTTAAGTCATTTAGATTACCTTCTCCTGTCCCCCCCTCAACACCCCTTATCTCTCTACCCATTTCATAAATCATCAGGGCCTTCATTTTTTTCCCCTCAATCCACCCCCCTTGCCCCTTTACCACCCCCTACCCACTGCAATCTCTCTCTCCCTCTCTCATTCCCTCTCTTTCTCTCGCTGACTGGATCCCAGCCCCCATCTCTCTCCCTCTCTTCGCTCCCTCTCCTCAGCCCAGCTGCCTGTGGAGTTGGATGTGGTCCAGGAACAGGCAGATGGCTCTGTAATTAGAAGTGCATCTCTCCATTCCCTTTCCACTTCTCCCTGTTAAATCAAATTACAGAAAAAATCCCTTCTCTGGATTAGCATTCTTTGCAGCATAGCATCCATTCTCTTTCTCTCTTCCTCTATCTGCCATGTACTACAGAGGAAGAGGAGGAGAGGAAAAGCCGGACCGAGTGGTGGTGGCGATGGTGTCGGGAAAACTGAGGGGCTTCTAATGTCCGTCTTCTAGTCTGTTTTGCTTTGGAGCGCAGAGATGTGTGTCACTGAAGGCCTGGCATCCATTTTTGTTAGCAATATGTAGAAAGGATGTGTGATCGGTCTAATATAAAATGTTGAATTTGTTTTCTGTAATCCAATCCTCTCTTGATGCCATACAGAATGTGATAGTGCTGGTTTGAGGGTTCATGGGTGTGTGTGTGTTTGTGTGTGTGTGTGTTTGTGTGTGTGTGTTGGCTCACTGAATGCATGGTATGTGTGCGAGAGGATACTGAGTGTGTTATAGGGAGGGGCTGCAGGCCAGGCAGTGCGATGTCACTGGGGTCCTGGGAGCTAGAGGAAGTGCTCACTGTGCACTGGGATTCAAGCCGTCGCTGTGCCCAGCATGGCATGGCCGCTGTGTTCTCCTCCACAGGCGAGGAGCCGGCCTGCCTCCACAGCCCGCAGACTCCCTCTTGCCATCTTGTGGCCACTAGAAGCTAGTGTAATTAAGTGTTTTTCAAAAAAGATGTGATAGGGTAGCTAGATATCATACTACTTTGTCTCTCATGATGCTCCGGGATACATAAAACACTCTCTTTTTTACATTCAGAATCATTAAAAATCTATGTTTAAAGGGATTGTTTGGATTGAAGTTGGGTTGTGTGAGGTACTAATGGATAGTGAGTGTATTTGTTACAGTAGATGCCAGTCAGCACACCCACAGTTTGGAGAGGCAGAGAGGTGCACTAGCACAGAAGCTAAGCAATGAACTGCTACAGACAGGGTCAGCAACAAAATGTATTTCACATACTTTAAAATTGTACCCCCTAAAAAACAAAAACAAAAAAAAAAGCTATGTTAACTATATTTTCACTGCTTTACTTAACCATCAGACAGCCTTTTGTGATGGGAAACTGCCTTTATACAAGCCAAATATTGCTCACCAAACCAATCAAACTCCACAGGAAAAATCAGTAATTTTGTAGAACATGGGATCTATCTGATCTACCTCCACCTCGATTTGTTAGCTTGTTTGATTTATTGTGTGACTTCAGTGTTAAAAAAGGTTAGTTTGGATTCACCAAAGTCACATAATAACATAATAAAGGAACAGATTAAAACAGCAGTAGACCACCAACACCATGTTCTGTGAGGTAAAATGATTTTTGCCAATGGAGTTTGGTGGGTTTGAGCAGAGCTTATACAACACCCTCAGAAAAGTCTCAATGGCAAATAAAGCGGTGAAAATATTCTAAATATAGCATGCACTTTTAAAAGATGTGCCTAACATAATCGATATCTGTTTAAATGGCTAAAACGTCCATGCTGGTGCCCCTCTCTGCTTCTCCTAACTGGGGGTGTGCTAACTGTCATCTACTGTAACTAATACACTGACTATTGATAACAACCTCACATCAAAAAATTCAAACTATCCCCTTAAGTACATGATAAAAAATCACAGTCCAACTGCTCACTGTCTGCATCTTTGTTTAGGTGTATGCCTCAACATCTGGTGACGAGTACGCCCGAGATAATGGAGGATATCCTGGTGCTAAGCCTGGAGCCGTCTACCCTGGCTCCTTCTATATGCAAGGTATCCTTTATCGTAATATCACTAGAATGAATTTGTTTTGTAAACCTGATTGTGACATTATTTTTATATTTATAAATATGTCTCTGCTTTCCTCAGAAGACCCCTGGTCGTCTTCTGGCTACTCTGCCATGCTGGGTAACTCTCCTCATATTGGACAACCAGGCTCCTTCTCTGCAATTAACCCACAGGACAGGATGGTGCGTAGAAACGGTCTCATCCCCATTCTAGCCATTTCATGTTCTTTTTTTGCTTTCATTTTAATGGCTCATGTCTTCTAATGTTGCTAGTTGAAGAAATTTTGTGGTGAACTTGATGGGGGCAAAGATTTTAGCATCTGCTCTTCAAAATTGTCAGTTCCCTTTGTTTAATAAAGGCCACACATGATCTGAGATGCATGAATTAAGTAAACCTTGTAGATGCTACATACAGTTGAATGATTAAACCTTGAAGGGTTAGTTCAGATTATTTGTGCCTTATGGAGCTACTTGTATCCCTCCTCCAGAAGCGTCATCCCCTGCCTCTGTCCCCACAGAACTATCCTCTGCACGGCAGCGAAGTCAACGGCTTCCACTCAGCCCCCACCACCTACAACCACACACCCACCATCAACGGAGAAGGCATTATGGGTAAAGAACTTTTTTTTATATCAACTTATCACACAAGTATTTTTGTAGTGTCTATAAGATTCAGCTCCCATGGTCATTTGATTTATTTTTGTTTTGTTTTTTTTCTCCCAAAAACAAATTAATGGGTCATCTGACTCACATTATTTATTTTGTCTCTGCAGCCAACCGAGGCACCACAGCTGGCAGTTCAGGAGATGAAATTGGGAAGGCTCTTGCCTCAGTGAGTTCTTCTGTTTGTTGTTGGTTTTTTAAATTAGAGCTGGGCAATAAAACAATTACAGTAATTTTCCCGAGAGTTTTTATGTTGTTTATTTTTTATGTTGGACGATTCGTGTGAAGAAAGAACAAATAAGTGTAAATTCAACAAAGGTTGGTGACACTGAAAAAAAAGTTCCGTCAGTGGTTTAACAAGATTTTGGTTGTTGGTGCTCTGATCTAAAACAGATGAATGCCACTTGTAAAATATGCTGAAGAAACCTCACAACAAGGAGAAAACTGTGAAATTTTAAGACTTGATATTAAGATACGTAATTTGTCAATACGTCCTTAAATTTTGTCAATTTTTTTGGCAGACCTTCCACAAATGAACCCAGGCTTTCACCAGGCATTTACCTGTGCTTTCATTTAAATAACCTTTTGTACATATTTTCATGAGATCTTCCATATTTTATTATAGCCTTTCTTGATTTCTATTTAAGCTTCTTGTCTTGCAGTACTTACCTTTTTATCTTTCTTTGTATTGTTATACTTCTTCTGTTTATTGTGACGCACCAAAGTATATTCCTTGTATATGAAAACCAAAGAGGCAGTTAATCTGATGTATGATTGCCCAACAAGGCTTACTTTTTCTGTTGACTAATAATTACTTAATCATTTCATATTCAATGCCCTATAACTCTTTGATTCTACTAGTAAAGTTTTTACATAATTATTATGATATTGAAAATGTATCCCATAGAAAAACATTGTGGTGACTTTTTCTGCATTATTGCCCAGCACTAATTTGAAGAATACTCTGACTAAATTGTTCTGAAAACCAATTTTATGTGTTCTTAATTTACACTGTTGGGCTGTTTTGATCAATTCTTTCAGATTTACCCGTCGGACCACAACAGTAATAACTTCTCCTCAGCTCCGTCTACTCCTGGATCTCCTCAGGCTATTGCAGGTAGATTTCAATTGTCGCATATAGATAATGGGTGCATCAGATTAAAATTTACTACTCGTACACGAAAATACAGAATGTTATGTCAAGGCAATTAAAGGCAGTAAAAGGTGATAATCTACAATCACTCAGTAATGTGTCAACACCAATATGAAGAAATTTGCATTTTCTTAAAGACAGTATTCTTTAAAAGGTGTCTTTATTTTACTTGCATCAGTTTGGCTCTACCTTGCTTTGATGTAAGATTCATATCAGTTGAGTAAAATTTGCCAATAAAAAGGTTGGTAAACTGAGCTTAGGTGGTTTTACCCTGTGCTTTATTCTCACTTGTGCAACCACAAATTTGGATAATATTTCAATTTCAGGCACAGAATACCTGCATCAGTCCAATTTATTTAACTTGTACAGTTTGATTGCAACCTTGTTTTTGGCACACAAAAATGAATCAGTTGAAATTGTTGGAGCAAAAATGATCCTTTGCATGTTTAATGTTCCTCAGCACAGAAATGTGTCTGCAGCTCCATCTGCTGTAAAGTTGAGAATTACCACTAAACACTATCCCAATATTTCTCTCTGCAGGAGCTCAGTCTCAGTGGCAAAGACCAACCACACCCAACTATGAAGGGCAACCACACGCACTGGTATGTTAAAACATTTCTCTGCTGCATCAAAGCTAATTTGAAGCAAGAGGTTGTCATAATGTAGTCTTCTTGCATTTCTATCCTATTCTAAGTAGACAGTCCAAATGCACAGTTTCAATCATTAAATTGTCTCTATAAAACTTACTGTGTATTTATAAACAGTTTCTTGTAATTTGTTTTGTCATAATGAGATCTAAGTGGATGTCTCTTGTATTTCTGTAGCAGAGTAAAATGGAGGACCGTTTGGAGGAGGCCATCCACGTACTGCGTAACCACGCTGTGGGCCAGGGCCCTGGCTTAGAGGGCGCCCACTCAGACATGCACAGCCTGCTGTCCTCAGTACACAACGGGGGCCTCGGGGGCCTCTCTCCAGCTTTCCCCAATGCTAGCCTTGCCCTCAGCAACAGACATCCTGCTATGGTGAGTCACCTACTCTGCTCAGATTGTTTTTCATCTGTGTGTCTGAAAGAGACTTCAACTTTTGATGGTTTATGACAACAACATGAGACAAACAGAAGTGTTCATTTCTGCTCTTGGTTAATTTTATCACAGACATAGCATCAAAACTACTAAAAAAACAAAAACAAAAAAACTTTCTGCAAGTTGGTTGGATGGATTGATGATTGTATTTTATTGATCCCAAATTGGGAAAATCTTGTTACAGCAGCAGGTTATCCAGGCATTGTATGGGAACACACAGTAATATGCATAAACATGAGGAGAGAGAAATATATACATCAATTTAAAAAAAAACATAAGAAACAAGACAAATTCAAATAGCTTAACACAAACAGTAGAAACTAGAGTTTGATTTGATGCTGTCATAGTGGAAATTTAGATGTGTAAGGGGAAATACATACTCCATCAGCTATTTAAGAAACTATCAATATCAGGGTTAACCTAAATACTATAAGTTAAGTTGAACATGTACAATACACTATTTGTGTGCATGTGATTGAATTGAGATTGTATTTATATGTTGAACAACAAATTAAAGAAATTAGTTGTTCTGTTCTAATAGAACAAGAAATATTCAGGGAAAAAAAATAACATAGCTTGATTTCTGTTTATTTCCATGAGGAACTAAACATGTAATTTTACTATTTGTGCCATCTGCTGGCCAAAAGTAAAATTGCAAGCAGTCAAGAGTACATTGTGTTTTTATGCATTATGTTTGGAGTTTTGAATAACATTTGTTACACAAAAATATTAGCAAACAACATGCATAACATTATTAATTAGGTACATCATTAAGGAAATATTTTTTCTCATACAGTTTGGGGTCTTGTCAAGTAGTTTTTTCTATCTTACTTTGTCTGCAAGTTGGTCTGTTTTGAAACAGGTTTAGTTGTGATATGTCTGTCCTTCTGAGATTCACATCGTGGTTTTTCATCAGCAGGGAGGCAAACACGAGGAGCCCACAGGCCTTCCTCCCAGCAGCACTCTTCTGCACGGTCATCACGCATCTGGTCCCACACCGTCAGTTGGCCAACCGGAAGGCTTTACCAGTAAGTCAGCAAAATATTGTGTTTGTACTGACAGCAGAACATGTCAGTTGTTATTAATGACACTGCTTTATACCTCATAGTTTGTAGAATCATGGTGTAGTATCTGGGTATTGAATCAAATTTGGGGTATCAAGATGATCAAAATCCACAATTCAGTTTTGCCATATCAAATCTTGATTTGCAAATTGATATTTTTGTCATGACAACTGCAGACAAGTTACATGTTATAAGTGTGAGATAACCAACATTTTTGGAATATACATAGTGAGGTCATATGGTTAAATTTAAATAATTTCTTTAAAATCTAATAAGTAATTTGTTGTCTTTTTTCCTGTTTTTCCAAACATGCATGCAAGAAGGGTGGAGAGAAAACAAAATACTAGGAGAATCACCCATCCTGCTTTTGTTTTGGATTGATTTTTGATTTAGAATTTTGTGCCATTGCTACTATAAATATACATTGTTATGTATTTGAACATTCTTGAGCAGTTAGCTTTCCACATTTATGTGTTGTGTTAAATTCCCCACTTGGAGAAGTTGTCTTGGAACGTAAATCCCCACGTTTATGTGTTTGTCCGTAGGTCTCCCTGGTGGCCTGGCCCGTTCCACACACTCCACCAGCAGCTCAGACATCAAAAGAGAAGAAAAGGAGGATGATGAAAACTCATCTGTTGCAGACAAGTCAGATGATGAAAAGAAGGACAGCAAGGTAGCACGCAGTCGAACAAGGTAAGGTGGTCCTTACTCTGTCTTCTACTCTTGACACATGAATTTAAAAAGCATGAAAAAGAGTTTATACAATTTTTTGGTTAAAACACAAATCCAGAGTACAAACTGTTTAATCCACAAAGGTGGAGATTTTCTTGACACAGTTGCCAAGTATGAGAATATAATGGAACCCATTTGATGTCGGAAATATCTGCTGCGAGGCTCCACATGTCAGCTGTCCTGTGTGTCCCACTGATTGCGCAGACCATGTTAGGTATTTAACAATGTTGAAATCCCCCTCCCCTTCATGTCACATTGTTTTCAGAAAGGAGGCGTTGACCCTCCAGATGCTCTCTGGCCTTTCAGACCAGAAAGATGAGTAAGTTTCTCCATTAGAGGATCAATTTCTTGTGCTTTGTGGGCTCTTGCCAGACATCACTCAAAGCACATGCTCATGAAGCTGATGTCTAAAAAAATCTGACTTTGGATTGGCAGATTCATTGTAGTTAAGTTATGATATCCTGAACTTTATCATCCATCACTGATCAGTATTTCTGTCCTTGTGCTTTAAATGAGTTTTCAGATTTGAAATTGAAATGTACTAGGCAAAAACAATAGAAAAACATTTGCTCCGAACAAAACAGTACTATAAGACACCATACAACAAATCAACAAAGATACGTCAATTAAACGCACGTCAAATCAGCAAACACTGCACACACAGCTTAGTATGCTGTTAAAAGTAAACACATCCTTCCTCTGTGAATTAAGTGGGGGTTTTTTTTTTCAACTCTTTGCATTGGATTAAAGATCCACATATTTATCAAGCATATCTTCATTTATATATCTATACCTATATATATATATATATATATATATATATATATATATATATATATATATATCCCCTTTTACCCTTTCCTATTTATATAGATGCATCTTTACACTTTAAACCAGTCCTTTGGAGAAAACACTTCGATCTAATAATCATCTGAAGTGGGAGATCATGCCCCTTGGATATTTTTTCAGTGTGCATGTTTTTATAGTATGTGTTTAACTTCTCACATTCTTATTTTTAGTGCATCGATTCAGTGCAAAGCTCAACTGTGGGTGTACAGTCCCTTCTTTTGAAGCTAACCTTAAAGCAGCTTAATATTAGTCATTATTAGGAAGCATGGAACACTAAAGTGTTTGGCATGTTTGGAAATTGCCCGTGGCTTCATTATTTCATCTCCATTTGTATATAGTCCAGAGGAAGATGACGAGGACGTTCCCCCTGAGGTGAAGATGGAGCGCGAGAGGGAACGACGGGTGGCTAACAATGCCCGCGAGCGTCTCAGAGTACGGGACATCAACGAGGCATTTAAGGAGCTTGGGAGGATGTGCCAGCTGCACCTCAGCCACGACAAACCTCAGACCAAACTTCTCATCCTGCACCAAGCCGTCAATGTCATCCTCAATTTAGAACAACAAGTCAGAGGTCAGTCTGCAGGCAGGGCATCGTGTATGGATGGGAGACAGTTATGTTTACCTCTATTAAATATTCAGTTTGTTATTATTTTTATACTGACACACCCCGTTTCTGTTTTCCTTTTCTCTGTCAGAGCGTAACCTTAACCCCAAGGCAGCATGTTTAAAACGTCGTGAGGAGGAGAAAGTGTCTGGGGTGGTGGGTGAAGCACCCATGCAGCTCTCAGGAGGCCATCCTAGTATGGGAGGAGATGGCCACAACCCAGTTGGCCACATGTAACACCAGGTAGGCCTTAAAGATTGGCTGCTGAAGTAATATTTTAGGATGTGACCCTGAGTAGGCCAGTGGTACATTACAGTAAGTTACAAGCCTTAAGATTTCAGTCCTGATTGATTTGGCAAGACCCATGGCTACTAGTGGTAACTGCAAATGTGGTTTGAATAAATATTGTACTGCAGGGATGACATTTTTTTGTAAGTCAGCCCAGAAGTTAGCACCTGGTTCCCTCCACTAAGTACCAATGGGATGTGTCCACTGGATTTTGGATTAGTGCAGAAAATAAGCCCTGTGGCAAACAAAAGTTTATGATACTGACACATTATGTTCAGCAAGATTATCTTCACCAAACACCACTTTTATAATTTTTTTACAGTGTAAATGCAAATGCCAGAAGTCTGACAAATGTTCAGTGTGATGATGTTAAATGTCCACAGCAACGTCTGTCGTCTCATTTAGCAGCCACCCTTTTTAAGACGTGTACAAGCTTGTGCATGTGAAGGCAAATTTAATCCAGTGTGGGAATGGCAGACTCTGCCAGAAACAGTGAAAACTACCACAAAAAACATAATTACTAAACGGAAATATATTGACTATTGCTTAAGAGATGTCAGCCATAAATCAAAAATGTGGTTTGATTCCATGGAAATCTGTTAGAACTTAAAATAATAGGGATGTAACAATGCCGAAAACCTAAAATATGATACGAGCACGATAAAACAGTATTTATCGCTATGTTAAAAAACAAAGGAAAGTGATGGATGGAAGAAAAATGTGCCTTATTAAATAATACATTTGCTGTTGGCAGCTTTTTTTGCTCATGTACAATTTGTTTTTCTTCCAGAGTGCTTCTCCTTTACTAGGTAGATATCATCATAGTCCAGTACAGTATTAAGACATATTGCAATATTTGATACATTGTTACATTCCCTATAAAATAATGAATGCACTAGTTTGATTATATTATCTTCAGTATTTTGTAGATGTCTTTGTTATATAGAAATACTGTAACATATTGTTTGTTGTCCTCTTTTTTACAGATCTGGTGGTGTTTCCTTGGCTGTCAGAGGATGTGGCCTTAACAGATTTCTTCCACCCATTATTCTCAGTGTGTGTGTGTATATGTGGACATGTCTGTGTATTGTCCGTTCAAGTTTCAAGATGCACATTCACACACTCGTACACACATGCATACTGCCAAAACTGACACAGCCTGTTTGTCGCACTCCCAACCATGACTACAACAAGCGCAAATGTGAAGAACTTTTTTTAGTTTTTGCTTTGTTTTATACATGTAAGATTTTTTTTTCTCTTCTTGGTTTCCACGAGATGATGGAACACCGGAGTACTTTTTGTCCTCCTGCAAATTGGGACTTCACACACTGCCGAGAGGTGCTCTTGTGAAAGAAAGGAGACCTAAACAAACACAAATTGAATCAAGGATTTGTGCCTAATTGTTACATGTTTTCTATTTGACATTTAAGCAAATTGCTTTACATGTGAGGAACATTTATTGTGAGGGATTGCTTATGTGTATGAGCAATTATTTTTAATGTATGTCATTCCCAGCGTGATGGTACAGTCTTACATATGTTATGTAACCAAGCCCATAGTTGAAGAAGTTGAATTGTCTAAATTCAGTGACCTCTCCTCGATCTTATGTTTGGGGGAGGGAGGGGGGGAGCCGACGGAGAGGTCACAAAGGGAAAGGTCAATGTTTTGACAGTCCAAAAGCAGCTTATGAAAGACGGGAACTCTCAGACTGAAGCCCGCTCTCATCCCACAAGGCATCTGGAGACTTGGAATAGAAGACTCCTTCCTTGAAGGCAATGAATTATCCAAGTGGTAGAGTCTGTCAACTATAAAACTGTTCTTCCTATTTGTTGACCACGATTTCTAGAGATACTCCAGTTATCCCTTGTCATAGGTTCAGGTTTTTGTACTGCTTTATGTACTAAAGCATACACAGACAAGACAAAGCACAGTTGTATAGGTTTAGGCTGGAAGTTAAGTGTCGACCTGTTGTGCATTTCAGTCCCGGAAAGTCTTGTATCAAAGCCATTTGAAACACTTGCTAAGTGATCAGCACCACTTAGTGCTCTTACTTACTTGAAATGGTTTACTGACAATGCCAGCAGACTTAACAGCTCAAGTTTTTCCTCCCCTTAATTGATGTTCTGTAGAAGACAAAAAAAAAAAAATCTGGGTTCCTTTTGACGGAAGGATCTTATCAGTCCAGATGTTTAAAGCGGACAAGCCTTTGTGTAACAGAGGCTTTCTTTTCCTAAACGAGCATTCCCACTGAATTACAGCCCCTCACCTTCCTCCTGAGTAGGTTTGTGGTCACGTTTCTTACTGAGAGAAGTGTGACGTGTAAATTCACTTCATACATTACTCTGATATGTTTCATTTTTCAAAATTAAATATATATAAAAATATATATTTTTTGTTAGTCTATACATTGTAGATTTTTTACATAAATGGCAATATTAGTTTGAAGTTTAGAGTGTATTGTAGATGAGCTGAATAAGGGGGATATTTGACATTTAAATGAAATTGTTCAGAAAATTCAAAATTGAACCGGGGATGGCAGAGGACAAGGGTCAACAGATGAAAAAGCGTTTGGTGTATCCTTTATTCCAGTTTTAGTTGTAAGGCTTATCATCAGCTTACCCAGATGAATTATTTTTTTCTTTCCATTTGGGGCGTACGTGGACAGCGTTTGAGCCGCCGTCCTGTTGAAGTGTTCTTACTGTAGTGGTGAGGCACTGAGGAAACGTGGGAAGGGATTTTTGTCTCTAACAGTAATTATGCAACTGGTTTTTGAATGTAGCTACCATACAAATGTGGATCACCTTCATTTTCAAAGTTGTGTTCCTGGGTTTCTTTTTTCAGTACAGTATAGTAGTTTTCATTTCACCTTTTTCTAATGTCTGCCCTCAACCAAGTGGCTCTCAGTGTGCAGCTCACTTTTAAGTAGCTTGTGCATTTGTTTCGGAGGCAGACGTCGGTATTTGGGCGTAAGGTAATGGATAATACGGAGAACAAAACAGTGTTATTGTGATGTTAATTCCCATGTCATGTCATGTTGTGAATGGTTTTTATTACCAACATGTAATCACAAATGGGAGGTAGAGCATTTTTGTGTGTTTAATTTCTACAAAAAAAGAGATGAAGAAAAAGACCTATACAAATCAATAGTGTGGCCTTTTCATTCTCAAGACGTAAGATGACATGATGGGAGAGTGATAAACCTTATCAGTGCCTGAACTTGTATTTTTCATTTAAGAACAGTTTTTATTTTGTGAACCATATCATTTCATTTATCATGGAGATTAAAGAGGTACTTGTTCATTCCCCCACCCTCCCTTCTCCTAATGCTTTTTTCAATTTTCAGGAAGAAGTTTAAATGGTATAAAGAGATTTTCTTTCAGTGTATCTAGTTAAATAAATAAATGTTACGTAGATCTTGTTTAGTTTTTATTCCTTTTTTTCTAATTATTCAACTGGATTATATTGTCCAAACTGCTGTTTTAGTTAAGGTCATGGGTCCAGGTCATGAGTTTTCTTTCTTATCTGCCCTATATTGCTAAATCAAATGACATTACGGGGTTCAAGAGATGCTGCTTTTGGCTCTGATTGTCTGCTTTTGATGCACATTAACATGTTTCAGTGTATGTGTTGCTTCAATTTCAATGTAGGGAGTCAGTTTTATTTTCCATAGTAGCTGGAGCCTCTAATGACTTGGAGCATTTAAAATTTCTGTATATCAGAGTGCAAGCCCTTTGCTGCAGTGACTTTCAATATATTTAGTAGTCTCCAGTGACAATTTTCACCTCTGACCTTTTACTCTTCCAGCTCTTTGATGGCGTTGACGGCAACTTTTTGTTAGAAGTTCTGATCACTTCTTTCAAAAAGTTGTATTTGAAGTTTTGCTTTTTATTATTACAAGATCAATAAGTGTACTGAATATTGCCGATTTGCTCCAAGGGAAAATCTGACTTGATGTCATTTAGTATTCTGTGAACATCCCATTTGCCTACAAGCTACATACTCAAATTATTTCTTTGGGGGATTCTTATTTCTTAATTCTTGACATGGACACAGTTTGAAATCTGCAGAAAAGCAACCCGACCACTGCAGGAGCACATAATGTCAACAGAAAATTACAATATTATGATGGAAAATGTTCAGTTGACGGGCTTGAACTTGTTTTGGTATAAGAAAGCAGTAATAAAACACTTGCTTTCAACAGTTTTGTCATATCTTTGTTGAACTGAAAAGGGGGGAGACTATTCATTCACAGGTACAGAGCCTGACATCATGGAGTGAGGACAATGTTGACTCCTGCAGGGTCCTCAGAAGTCCTAACTCAATCTCTCTCTCTTTTTTATATATATAAATATATATAGTTGAGAACTGTCCTGTATATAACAGTAATGTAGCAATAAATGTGCCATTTTTAATAACAGATTATACCTTTTCCAATGTCTGGCTTTTGAATATTGTATACATAAAAAGGAAAATAAAGGAAAACGTTGTAATAAAGGGTTTATTGGGGTTCGGAAAATGAATTTGTTCATATTTTCCATTGCTAATAGCCGGATAGGGAACAAATGCATTTGTGAGTTTGATATGATTAAGCAACCAATGAACCACATTAAATTGATGACATGATAGCAGTTAATTCTATTGATTTTATGAAGTCAACACGCATATATCACGAGTATTATTTATAGATGGATGGTTGCCAAAGATAGAGTACGCAGTTTTTTTTTAAACGAGCTCTGCGTACAGACCTTTGTAACAGTGGCCTGAAACAACCCTGAGCTGCTGCACGCAGCCCGTTTGTTATTTTTAAACAGGCATAAGAAGAGGCAGCCCAGGGTCCTTCACAGCTATCAACCAGAAAACATTGCATGGAGTAAAGAACTACAACTGAGAGGTCGGGATGGTTCAGAAAATACTTAGTAAAATCGTCGGTGCCAAGTACATTACCATTGTACGGACGTGGTAAGTTAAATGAATGACCGACGTGGAGTACGATACTGGAAATAATTTTTGTCACGTTCAAATGTACGCTGTCAACGCTGCTGTGTCCTTCTGTGTGACCCGTTTGGCTTACTAGCTAACTGTAGTTTAGCCTGCCTGTTTATTCCCCACTGATTTAGCTAGGGTCGTGTCTAGAAGGGAACCCCAGACCCGTGAAAGGTCTCGCGAGAGAGATCATTTTAACGGGTACAGGTCTCGCGAGTTTCACGAATTAAGGGTTTATTTCTAGAAACGACCCTTGGCTAACTTGGCGAGTTAGCATAATCTTACTATCTACTAACTGAGCAGCTATCTTAGGTAAGCGAATAGGGCAAGTCACAGTGATTGCATTGACAGGTAAATATTTGTGTGCGTGAGTATAATATTATCTTTAATAGTTAACGATATCTAATTTATTTGTATATATAAAATCGAGATTTTAATGCCTTCATTCAAAAGCTAAGCACAAAACTGCTCATAGTGCTTTGCTAACATGCTACTAGTGGTACGTATCTCACAGTTTACTAGTGAAATATTTTTCACTAGTTTTTAGTCTGATAAATCTCATATTTATGCAAAATCACGATATATGTCGATAGATAACTCAGTCACATGTTTACTATAAAACTCAATACCTGTGTTAATGGCATGAAGATATGTGTATGTATGTTTTTATTTTTTCCCTCAAATATGTAAAGTTTGCCCTACAGTGACCACTGCTCAGATTTTAAGTCAAATGTACTTGACAGCTGTTTGTTTCTGTGTAAACATAAACTGAGTGCACGGCCTTATTGACCTTGCAAAGTTCAAACGCAGCTAAAAACTCAAGAGGGCCGCATGACTACTAACTAATAATTATATGTGTGTGTATTTCACATAAGATGAGATAAACTGCATTGATCGAACAATGAGGAAATTCACCTGTTAAAACAACTCAAGGGTCAAAAATAGACAGAAAAAGAGTGACTGATAGATTGAAATAAAAAATAAAATTAAATACAGGCTAAAGACAATACATACATACATAATACAATACATAAATACATACACATTTCCAATCATCAGTTGTCATAAACTACATAAACACATGAAAATTGCAACCACAGGCAGTTGGAAAAAATACAGTCAGCAGATCTTCAGAAGATGAATTTTGGTAGCTTTAAAAAATAAAATAAAATAAAGATAAGTCAGTCACATTACAGTTTGTACATAACCTTCGGCAAGTAAGCATGCTGAAACTTTGAAGTGTCATCCTGACTGAAGTATCTATAGTTGAATCATCATATCACCTGAATTAAAGCTGCTACAAGGAACTTGCGTATTGTCTTGATTTTGGTGGCTCCTGTGGACAAAATGGTAATATTTCCACTGCCATAACCACAAAATATGACATCAAAACTAATATTGAAAGAGAAAAGGAAAAGAAAATCAACTCCTGCTTCTTTTAAAGTAACCTAAGGTTGCTTGTGAGAATGTAAACATAGGCTCTTCCAGTCTGCATGCTGTAAATTTTTTCATCTTATTTCAAGAAGACTGCAGCCTGGTGGCAGGCAGTGAGAATATATAGAAATAGCAGATCTTCTCACTGATGTTCTTGTTTATGATCTAGGTCATATAGAGGCATCAATTTTAAATTGAGACTGTTTCCTAACTAGTTAAAATTCCTTATAGTATGTTTTAGGGAGAATAATTATCAAAGTTATTCTTGGTATGTGTATTGCAGTTGATTGTGTGGTAAAAGTTCGGTCTCATTTATGAATCTCATTTTTTCATCTAGGGTACCAAACATGGTTGCCTGGGGAGCAGCTGGAGGAGTGGCACTCGTCCACTTCACAGACTGGCGAGTATTTCTGGACTATGTGCCGTACATTAAAGGGAAGTTTGTCAACGATGAGTAAAGTCCCACACAACTAAATTGTGAGTGTATTATCAAAACCAGAACCTGTGTAACAGAGCTTTCATTCACACACTTGCAATGTTCAGTTGGAATGCTCATTATCTTTAGCCCCACCCATGTACTGTACTCCTGATAAGAGGCAGACAGGTGTAGGCCAGGGCAGGTGTTGGAACTGAAAATTAAAATAAACAACCGGTTAAAGTTTCTTTCACCTTGCTAACACCTGGCAGTTTGTTGGAACTCTCTGCACAGGGAGCCCCACACTGTGATCAGAAATGTCTGTTATTCTGAAACATCTGCAGTGCTCACTAACCAGTGCTCACTGTTGGCTGGAGGAATAAAAGACACAGAGATCTCCCTGCTCTTGTAAGCGTGTTAGATGTCAGCTGTGCAGACACAAAGGTGTTATGCTTCTATCTAATCTAAAGCTTTACAAAGAGGTCAGACTAGTTTAAAAATAGAAACTGGGTCAGTTTATGACAAAGTAAAGGTTTAGATAAATTATGCATTCAGCAAAACTGGACCAAGAGATTTCTGTTGTATAAATTTTAATTTCAATTGTTCAAATGTATTTTTGTGGTGTAGTGGCTGGAGCTACAGCTATTTTGAAATAATCAATTGAAATACTTTTTGTCTCTGTTCATAATCATAAATAATGTGACCGTATTTGAGGTACTGACCTTGTATGCCTACAATGATCAAGTGTAATATTAGTAGATTCGATCGTCGTAACTATCATCATTGTAAGCAGTTTCCAATGTATTATACTGCAACCAAAATTTCAGATGGTATCCATGATATCCATTCTCATATCACACTACAGACATTATATGATATCTTCAAGGCCTATGTAAGTTAAACCACACACATACCATCCCAACCCTCTGCCACTCCCATCATCCCCTCCCCAGAACCCCTACTTTGGATGCAGAAATTCAAACTCAGAGACAGGAAGGATAATATTCAAACATGTGTGTTTATGTACATTTTGCTAATGAATGGGCTGTGTGTGTGCCTACAGGACCAGAGCTGGGGAGTGGGCTCATAGGTGGATTGCATACACAACGCACGCTTAAGGGGGATGCACTGCTTCAACAATCAGTCTCTGAGGGCTTTTTAGGAGTTTGGACAACAGGATGCACTCTGTATAAATGCTGTTCGTGATCCAGTATTATTTAATGTGAATAAATCTTTAATTTACCACAAGTGTGTCCATTTATTCTGCAAAATCACAACTTATTGACATGTTTTGAAAAAAGAGATATGTCTGGTTGCTCTGTACACTCTGCCATAGATGAACAATGTGTTGGGTACTCTTGGAAAATGGGGAAGAACAGGGTAGTTTAGAAGGCAGTCCAAGCACTCCAAAAAATGAAAGGAATTTAGCCATTATAATAAAGGCTTTTTATTATTTCCTTCCTCATTGTTACCGTTTCGTTTTTGGAGTGTCTGGATTGCCTTCCTATGAAAATGTTTTTAAACTGCTTAATGATAGGTTTTTAAAATCTATTTTGTGTCCAGTATGTTTTCAGTAAATTTGTAAAGATATATATACTTATATAATACTAATTTCTTTTGCATGGAGCAGTTGTATTTGCCAACTGGTAATGACTGTTTGTACTGTAAAATTAGTATGAAATAAAAAACATTTACCGAAGAGAGTCTCTGATAATATAAATCCTTATGCATGCTGAATCACACACGTCCATCTAAGTATTACGGGCCTGCCTGCACACTGAGAATACGCCAGGTTTGGCCAGACATTATATTCATTTTATCAGGCAGACTGCGAAATTTGCGTGGATAATGTCTTTCATTTCTCCCATCGAAGGGGGAGGGGACTGAAAGAGGAGAGGGGAGAAGGGATTTAACATAGCGAGAGGGAAAAAACGAGATAGTGTCTTCAAGATGGATAAAAACGAGTAAGTACATCATTTGAAGGGTTATAAGACTACTAAAGAGGGTACTGATTGTAACTGCAGCGTTTAATCCGCGATATGTCTTTTGCATTATATATTTGGAAAGTGTTTATCATCGATTAGACAGATGCACTCGGTGGTCTCGCATTTGCAAACAGCAACGCTGTGGTCTTCGGCTAGTATGTCGGTCATTTTTGGCGTTATTGTAACGTGGTTTAATTTTCCTGATATTTGCAGCTAATGTTGAATAAAGCATGGAGGCGGTTTAACGTACTGCGTCGACAGTGTGCTATTTCGACATTTTAATCGTGCAGAGCAGATCATATTTTTTTTCTGCAGCGTTGTTAACATACACAAAGCCTACACAAATGCATGACATGCTGATAAAATGGTGTCTGTGTTTAATCAATAAGATGTACTTTGTTCATTCATAAAAGCCGGCTCCAAGTCTGAATGACAGAGGTAGGCATTGTCGTGGAGAAACGGCTCTCCAATTTCAGCTAGCTTACATGAAACTTTAACATTTTGAATCACTTAGCAAGCTACAAGTGACGGACGCCATTTTACTACATATTTCCGATTTAATAATTCTGCAATGTCCGTGATTGTTGTCACTGCATCTGCGTGATTACTGTTTACGGTCTATTTGAACCAGTAGCCTAATTTATGTTTCCCATAGGTTAACGTTGATGTAGTACGAACTACCATCGTCAAGCTACACAGACCAGAAAATAAAACTACCGGTAAAGCATTTCAAAATAAAAGACTAACGACCAAAACTGAATTTCACGGTTCCTGTCCTAAATTTTGGTTTTTCACAACTGGACTCACCTTTAAGTGATCTCTGTTACTTAGCAAGCGGGATTTGTGTAGGGTTATGTTACATGACCCAAACTTTACCCAAAGACCTCAGGTTAAAAAGAAAAAAAGTAAGTGGAGTTTTACGGGAGAATAGGGTCAGGCATGAAGGATAAAAATGAGACAAAGTTTTTTTTAAATTAGTTTTTGCATTTTGAGAATAAAGTCAACATATTGCGAATAGTCAAAATGGAGATTAATGTTGAGATACAATTTCGACCTTATTCTCAACATTTTTACTTTATCCTCAATATTTCGACATCGGTACTAATACCAAAATTTCGATTTCATTCTCGAAATGCAAAATTTAAAAAAAAAAAAAAGTTGCAGTGTTGCAGTGAGTTAATATTATTTTGACAAACAATTTTACCCATGGTCAAGAATGAAGTGACTTTCACGGTCACAGATATTTAAAGATTTAACGTATAAAGCCATATGATCTTTTTATTATTAACAATTTCAACCCATCTAACTATAGTGTGTTTGAATATAAGCATACATAAATAAATCCATGCTTTCATCATTTGGAAATATGTTTAATTGACGCCTTTAGACATTCTATAAATGTAATTTATAAATTGCAAATTGATTTAAATTGAATTATTAATGTTGTATTAATGTTTTGCACTAAGAATTGTAACATTAGATTGATCGATCCCAAATTGGGAAATTCTTGTATTACAGGAGCAGGTTATTGGACATTGGACATTGGACAGAAACAGAAAATACGCAGAGATGTACATAAACATAAGAAGAGAGAAATATATAACAATAAAATAACACAACAGGCAACAAAATAAATTAGATCAAAATAGCTCAACAAAATACAGCAAAAGAAAGCAGTATACTCTCTAGATAGTAAAATATTATCTATAGGATAGGATCTATATAATAATCAATATAAAGAAATACTATAATACACCACAGATATACTGAATTATTTTATTATTATTATTTTTATTGTAGACCTGTGTACAAAGATGTAAAAAAAAAAAAAAAAAAAACTTAGAGCATTTTAGAAAGTGTGCAGTATTGTATACATTAAATAGTTGCTATACTTTTGTTATATTACCCTAATTTAATTAGATTAATCCCATTGAGATTACAGGATTGACTGTATAACAACAACAGGAAGGTATTAAAAACAAATTCAAACACGGAGTAGTAGAATAATTTCATTATGATTTTCTGTATTCAGATTTTGAAATTGATTGTACTGAATATAATGTCAAACTTTTCCTGGAGCTTGTTGAAGTTCAAGTAAACTTCATTGTCATAGATAGGGAAATTAGAGTGGTCAGGATGCAGTAGTACAAAAACGGTCATAAAAGAAGATTAAAAACATCATATACTTTCCCACTTCCACATCGTCATGACCAGAATATAAACTGTTATGTCTCTGTAAGGACTTGCTTAACCTGGCTGTTCTTGTTTTTCCCTTTCTTTTGAAACTTGAGATAAGATTGGACAATATCGCACATTTGACAAACTTTTGCTTTTAATCTGAAGTCGTAACCCTGTAACTTCCTGTCTCGCCGTGGGTGCTTCGCGGTGTATGGACGCTGCCGCGATGCTGTCCTATGTTATCCTTGCGGATGTAGCCCTGGTGCCCCGGCGAGACAGGCAGGTAGTGATGTGGCTGAGGTCCGCGGCGGAGCGATCTGCGCGACGACAAAGAGACGAGATGTTGTTAGCAGGGAGATCCCATTACTGAGGAGGACGCATGTTGTAATATGGTCGAAACAAAAGCGTGAAGCGATAGGCCTGCCTTAAAAAAAAAAAAAAAAATCGACTCATTTCCTTACATCTAATCTGGTTATTAACTTTTAGCGGATTTATAGGCAACTCGCGTGGGAAATGGAGAAGAAAAGGTGGGATTGCACTGCTCTCCCCAAGGGCTGGAAAATGGAAGAAGTGACCAGAAAGTCGGGTTTGTCAGCTGGAAAGAGCGATGTCTATTATTTTAGGTACTACATAAACGAGGGCTTGCAAACTTTAGTGGGTGCACAAAACAACGAGTTTGCGGACGGAAAGAGACAGGAATATGAGAAAGGGGGCTGATGTCGGTATAAAGTTTGGGTTGGGAAGGGGAGGAGGGGGTAACGTTGTGTTTGTAGTAGGGCAACAAGGCCAGCCAGGCCAGCTTGTCTCAGGTCGTATCTGGAAGGGAACCTTTGATTTGTGAAATTCTCGCGAGATTTGTACGCGTTGTCTTTTTTTTTAATATTGCACGTTTTAAAGGAAAAAAATCAGTGTTTTATAATGTGGCACCGATATGGTAAACTTGATGTGGGTTAAGGGACAAAAAGGCCTGGTTAGGAATAGGGGGAAAGTCGTGGCTTGCTTTAGAACAATCGCTCTCGCGAGATCTTTCGCGGGCCTGGGGTTCCCTTCTAGACACGACCGTCCTCTCACAAGTGTTTAGATAAGGAGACTGTCCAACCGTGAAGGCTAGTAGTAGGAGTAGCAGCAGCAGCTCATGCCTGGCGAGTAGAGCCAGACTGATAGATCAGTTGGCAGATGTTACTGGCCTGATAGTGGTCTGTATTGGTGTGAATGTTGTCTGATGTGAAAACTTTATTTTTTATTTAAACAGAACACGGTGGAGATTGTTTTTACTTAATTGTTTTGTTTTATAGTGTATTTGTGTTACTCTGTAGTTTTTTTTTTTTAGAGCTTGGTCAATATATCGGTCAACTAATATTATCGGCCCGATATTGCCCTGTCAAAGTTATATTGGTATCAACATGTCTGATATGCTTCTATATAAAATCTTTTTTTTTTAACAGAACTTAATGATTTTTTTTATTTGTTAGCTTTAGAGGCAGCATTCTGTATATATTTGATCCCTTTTCTTAATTCAGGTTTACATGTATTGTTTTTTATTTATAATTAGAAATATCAGGAAGCTTACTTTTTCAGTGCCCTAATAACATTTTGGATGATAAAGATTACTGTCAAACTGAAAATATCCTGCCTTCATTATATATCTTTGTCATACATTTGAAGGGTTGTTGCAAAAACTGTATGTTAATGTATTTCTATATATTACTGTATATTCTGCATAAAGGTTATTGTTAAATATATTTATGTTATTTTACTCCTAAAATTTTATCAGCATCGGCCCCAAAAATTCAGAATCAGTCAGGCTCCAATCAAGACTATTTCTTTTAGTTTTATGGTGTATTTGTTATTGTGTAGTGTGTTTTTTTTTTTTTTTTTTTTTTTTTTTTTTTTTATTTAGAACTCTTACCTTATCTTATCTTAACACCTATGGAAGGTGATGTCTTTTGGATTTTATATAAGTAAATATTTACATATTTGATTTTTATAGCACTTTGCAAAACATAGAAAAGCTTCACAACTGCAAAATAAAAACAGAATCCAAGAAAAAATGACAGTAAGTGAGCAAAATATAGAATATAGGTTGATATGTCAATATCAGATTTTTTTTTTAAACTCCCTAATATTGGCATTGGCCCCAAAAATCCAGTGTCAGTCGGTCTTACTGGCGAGGCCTTTCAATGAATAAAACACAGTGTCTTCTTCTCAGTTTAATACTCTTTATTTCCCATTGAAATGAATCAACAACGCCAGATTTGTTTTCATTTAGCAGAGGAGAAGAGCAAGATGAGGAACAGAGGCAAGAGAGGGGGGAGGCGGGTCGGTTGTATAGTCTGTGGTAGGCTAACTGTACAATCATACTGGTGTTAACTGTGGTGTGTGATGATGTAAGATACATTTGCATGAGTTACTAGCACGTATCCACCCACAGTTGTTCCTTTTGTTGGTCATTGCTCAGGCTAAAGATATTGTTGCTCCCACAAAGAGGAGTTACAATGTTTCCATTCTGAAACATTTGGTCAAATGTTAGCAGTGTTTACATCGTGTTCACTGGTTCTTAGAGGTTAGTTTATATACAGTTATTGAGTATGTTTTATATATTGGTCATATGTACTTATGATACTGAAATGTGTGCAGTTTGTAATATATTACAGGGTTTAGGTATTCATCAAAGATTGCATCCATTTCACAAAGTAATGTGATTTCAGTGTCATTTCCCACTTGAATGTGCTCTGCTTCTGTTTGCTTTTGACTCGTTGCATGTTGTGGCCCTTGTTTGTAATTTTATGTCTGCTGTGTACGTGTTTTTGAAGTGTGACCTGTCTGTTTTGTTTTCCTGCCTTCATCTTTGTTTGGCTCTCAGTCTTGATGTCCTTTGTTCTGACCTTTTCTTGTTTTTGTTTTTGTAAGAGATGATATAAGCATAGTGCTTTCTCGTGTCTCTGCCTCCCCGCCAGTCCATCTGGGAAGAAGTTTCGGAGCAAGCCTCAGCTGGCCCGTTACCTTGGTAACCAGATGGACCTCAGCTCCTTTGATTTCCGCACGGGGAAGATGCTGATGAGCAAGCTGAACAAGAACCGCCAGAGATTGCGCTATGATAACAACAACCAGAACAAGGTGAGACAGACAGGCTCGTGATGACCAGCCGCTCACTGCCGAACACAAATGATGGTGGTCTGGAGGCTGTGTTCTGTAAAGTAGTAAAGCCGACATTCATTGAATTTCTTTAATAGCACGTTTTAAAACAATGCAATACTAAAATTTGATTATATCAAAAGCACTTAAACTATAAAAAAAAATAAAGATCTAAGTGCTGTTCAAGCCTGTGCACAGGTTCATTTTAACAAAACAAATAAAATGATCCTAATTTGCTATTTTGTGTGCTTAGTGTTGGTATCAAAAGACGTATCAAATATTATTTATGCAAGTATTGTATTGATGTTAAAACTTCTGGTATCATTAGAGCCCTACTCCAGAGTGTGTTTTTGGAGCAGTGGGCTCTGTTTTAGGGATAACAGGCTTGGTTTTATGTTGACAGAAAACTGACAGAGTTATTAAAAGCTGATCAAATTACAATGTGGCAGTTCTCAACAGCTCTTATTATTGTCCAAGTAATGTTGCTGAGGTGTAGGTTGGGGCTCAATTACACTCCCGAACGGACAGGTACACAGACACCATGAACGCCTATTAGTTTGAACTACTTTCTGGAGTGGGGGGTGGGGGTCTTGAAGTCTTGGGATGTGGCAACATTTTATACTGCTTGTCAAATTTTCATTAATATATACAGCTGACTACTTATTAATAAAATACAGATGTATAAATGTCCATGCAGGGTCGATGAGACAAAAAAAAAAAACGTGATCAACTGATACAATTTTAACTTCTGGCTACATACCAGAGCTGACATTTCTTTTTCTATAGACCTATAGTCTCAGATGAGTCTGGTATCAAAAGGTTTGAATGAAAATGTGTTTATAACTGCTGATTATTTCTGAACTTAAACATTTCATCAGCACACCAGATGGTAGTGTGTTGATAAGGGGCAGAAACAGTAGTAGTTATTTCACCTCTAAAAGCTGTATGAACGACATTTATGTCTTGTGCTATAATCAACAGTTTTGTGAAATACCACATATTTTCTCATTGAAATTCTGTCGCTCCTCTCCTCACCCTCTGTCTGTGTTTGATATTTTTAAGGGCAAACCTGACTTGAACACATCGCTCCCAGTCAGACAGACGGCCTCCATCTTTAAGCAGCCGGTTACCAAGGTTACCAACCACCCAAACAACAAAGTGAAGACGGATCCTCAGAAAGCCGTCGACCAGCCCAGACAGGTGAACAGCCCCCGCCTATTACTGAGAACATCCTGGCACGCACGTTATCTGATCCTGTTTCATTACCGTTTGGAACTGGATGAACCAGACTTGAGTTTGATTATGTTGATGAGATTTTAGAATTTTGTTTTGTTGTGCTTGAAGCAGAAGCTTATTTGCATTTGTTTTCTGTTAAAACTGCCTGCAGCTAATATTACTCTTTCTTTTGTCTGCAGCTATTTTGGGAGAAGAAACTCAGTGGTCTTAATGCTTATGACATTGCAGAGGAGCTGGTGAAAACAATGGAACTGCCCAAAGGCCTGCAAGGTAATACACACAAGTTAAACATTAACTCGACAGAAAAAAAAAAACAGTTTTTACTCTGAAGTAGCTTTTTTTTTTTTTTTTAATCCCGTCAGCATTGCTATTTCTTTAAAAAAAAAAACTAGGCTCAGTGCAGTTACAGTTTTGATATTTCTTCAGAACATCTTATAACCACCTGGTTGGCCCCTCAGGTGTTGGTCCAGGCTGCACAGACAAGACTCTCTTGTCGGCTATTGCGAGCGCTCTGCACACCAGCGCAGCGCCCATCACCGGCCAGCTGTCAGCGGCGGTGGAGAAGAACCCTGGAGTTTGGCTCAACACGGCCCAGCCGCTGTGCAAGGCCTTCATAGTCACAGATGAGGACATCAGGTGGGTGATCGCAGAACACTTCCACCCATGGATCATCTGTTTGTTGTTTATCTAAGAGCACAATCCAAAAAAATGCAGTTCCTGTTCTGTGCTTGAACTTTTTGCCCTTTTTTGGCTTTGAAATGTATCATCATGGGTTCCTGTGTGTTCAGTTGTGTTTCATATCTTTATGTCCTTCAGTGTATTTAAACAGGAAATAACAACCCAATCAGCGTGAATAATGTCATATATGAGATTTTGGCTTTGGTTTTATATGCTAAAGCACAGTAACAACTAGAAATAGTTGAGTTGCAAAGAAACAACACCCAAATCTTTCAAAATAGAAATGACCTTGAAGATTTCTTGCCATCTTTGATTCACCCAAAGATAACGGAGTTGAGTCTGGTTCAGAAACCCCACAGTCCATAAGGAGTGACCCTGTAAAAACGCACCATCTGTTGAGTGCTGATTCAGTGGCTGTTATAGGCAGCTGTAACTGCCAACTGTAACAGCTTCCTGTTGTGTTTGTGTGTAGGAAACAGGAGGAGCTGGTGTACAGTGTGAGGAAGAGGCTGGAGGAGGCACTGATGGCTGATATGTTGGCCCACGTCGAGGAGGCTGCCAACGAAGGCGAGGCTCTGAAGGAGGAGGGCAACGGCAGTGAAGATATGGAGAGCGTATAGCACAGGTTGGTTAAAAGACAATTTAGGCTTAGTTAATTCAAGGGGACATAAATGTTGTGCAGACAATGTAAGACCTTGTAAACTATCCAACCTGTGATCGACACAGAAAACTAGTAACTCATGATTTACTGATGATTTTTAATGTTATAGTCAATTTACAAACTTTGAAATAAAGACTATTCCTTGCTTGTTGCAGCTGACAATATGCACATTTTGATCTTAGTGCATGTGTTAATACACAGTATAGGATGCACTCTAGCAATCTGAAAATCTAGAGAATATGTATCTTGAACAATTCAGATTCCACAAAAGTTTGAATGTGAACTGTAAATAAAAACAGAATGCAATGATCCAAATCCTTTTTGATCTATATCCAATTTTTTTATACACTCATACTGAATTTGCAAAACGGTGGGAAAGTTCTCTGGGCCCGAGCTCATCTGAGATGGACTGATAAAAGTGGAAAACTGTGCTGTGGCCTAATGAGTCCACATCTCACATTGTTTTGGGAAATCATGGACGTTGTGTCGTCCGGGCTAAAAAGGAAAAGGACCATCCAGATTGTTAAAGCGCTAACTTCAAAGGCCGGCATCTGTGATTGTATAGGAGTGTTTTAGTGCCCATGGCATCATGGGTAACTGTCACCTCTGTGAAGGCCCCATCAGTGCTGAAAGGTACAAACAGGTTTTTGAGCAACATGTGCTGCCATCCAGACGTCTTTTTCAGGGATGTCTTTGCTTATTTAAGCAAAGGTCTGCCTGCAGTCCAGACCTATGTCCCACTGAAAATGTTTGGTGCGTTATGAAGTGCAAAATATGACAACAGAGACTCTGGTGTGTTGAGCAACTGAAGTCTTATGTCAGGCAAGAATGGGGGAAAATTTCACTTTCAAAACTTTTAAGAATTAGTGTGATTAGTTCCCAAATGCTTATTGTGTGTTGCTAAGAGAAAAGGTGATGCAACATAGTTGTAAACCTAATGAAAAAATAAAGTTTCAGTTGTGTTTCAACATGAAATATATTGTCTTTTTACTGTATACAGTTGCATATAGGCCAAAGAATTTGGAAATCATTGTATTATATTTTTAGAAACACTTTCCACATCGTCCCAACTTTTTTGGAATCAGGTTTGTAACTGTTGATCCTCTCCTCTTGCAGGGTTTTGTGAAGTCCCGATGGATTTGTCCAACACCTGCACACACATGACCATGAACAGTAGGAGCCCTACAGCAGTCCAGCCCTGATGAACTGTCCCCTTGTATCTGCGTCCAACTTAAACCTTAACCTGATTTACACCGGCCCCGTTCAACCTAAAGAGCTTTCTTCCGCTTGGGAACACTTTGGAGTCTCAAATGCGTCTATTCATCATTAATTCCACTGGATGGGACTCCATGACTTCAACACCAGTTAAATCACTCGACGAATTTCTGAGCTCAGTTGATTTTTCACTAAGACATTTTAAAATATTTAAAAAAAGAAATGACATCAAATGAACTTGCAAATATTAAAACTAACTTATCTACAGTTTGTCAAATTTCAGTGTTCGATGATAAGCGTATTTTTTACTATAAGGCTTTGAATGGGTTTGTATTTTATGTGACAATCATGTCAAATCCAAACATTTTATGTCAGCAAAAGGTCAACCTGGGTGCTTTTGTTTTGTTTTGGGCAGGTTGGAAATGAATGTTTTGTATTTTTGATGTGTTTATTTCTTGAATTTTATGATGCACTCCATGAGTAGTCACAAAACACAGAGACCATCTTTTCTAGAGGAACCAGCTCAGATGAAACTATACCCAGTTGAACTAATTTAAGCTGCAGCTGGCTGATGTTACTACTGCAGATGGTGTAGAATCCCGTGTACATCTATCGGAGGGGCACAGAGTCAAGTTTTTCTTGCTGTAATTTCAAAGAAATGTTGTCTATCATCATGTCAGGTGTGTTATCCCGTGAGTCAGTATTGACCAAAGAGGACACATGTCATTTTGAGGAGGGTGTAGGTTGCCTTGAGTGTAACTTAAAGTTTAAAGTCTGCTTAGTATTTTACCATAAGCGACTATATTGACTCTGCTGTTGTACAACTAAACATGAGTAAAAGGTACACATGACAGGGCTGAGCACAATGGGAAAGATACGACTTGAAACCTCTTTCTATTGTACAATTATTACTGTTTTTAAGTCATCATCATCATAGGTGCTTACTGATGTTGCGAAACATTGCTGTTTAGTGCCAAGGCTTTGTTTCTGCCAGCTTCGGTCCATTTTTTTCCTTTTTAATGTGTCAATGTTACCACACACACACATGCTGCCTCCTCGTATACCCACGCACAGAATTGGTGACACAGCAAATTACAGTTAAGATTTAGTTTTTAATTTCATTTAGGAATATTGATTTTGTATCTTTTTTTCTTTTTTGGTTGTTTGTCAAGATCTGATGGTGAATAATGTGTCCAACCCAAATCATGAAATTCCCTTCTCGATATCAGCAGGCTGATTGCTGAAATGAATTTGATTGTATTACTTATTAAAATGAGTCGGTATGTCATTAAGTCTGCTGCTACTGTGTCTTTTTTCATTCCTTTTAAAAGCACTGAAAACTGTACATTCCTATTTGTAACTGTGGTTAAACCTGTATTAAGATGCATCTGACCCTCCAACCCAAAAAGGGTTTTGTGAGGGGCCACTCTGCCTGGCAGTAATAAATCAAACTCTGCACACTCACATGGAGAAACCTCTCTATCCAATCACGACATCCTTCCACAGATTAACAGTTAACTTGACTGTCCTCATGCCTCCTCATGTGTGAGCCTGGACAAAGTGCAAAATACTGTCACCGAGACAGAAAGTGGCTCTCGTGGAGAAGTGTAGAGGATACAGACTGTTCCAATAGATGTTAGAAATTTTGATTTTTAAAAAAAATGATATCTTCCTGAAAGCTTTGAAGTAGTTAAAATGGCCTCACTGGAGCTATACAGCAAGGTAAGACTGACTTCAATTTTTTTTTTTGTTTTTCACATTTTATAAAGTGACTCTCATCTGCTGAGATTAACATTTGTGGGTCCTTTAAAGAAGAGAAATGGTTTTAATATAAAAACAACATTGCAAGTTATGTGAGCATTATTGTGTTTATGTTGTCTTGTTAATTGTGCAGTCTTTGCCAGTTATGTAGATTTTCTTAAAATCTGTTTAGGGACCAGATGATTACTTTTCCTTATTTTAGTGTTATTGAATCTGTTACAGGCAACAATAGATTTGGTGTGATCAAATCTGCAAAAATTGTCTTTTAAAAAAAAAAAATCCTTACTTCTGTAAACATGTTGGTAAGTAATGTATAAAATTGAAGTAGTATGGAGTAAAACTTCGTTTGTCAAATCCTTGGATTAATGAGCGAATTAGATGTGTTGAAGTAGATAATGGCTAATCCATGTAGGCAATTTAGAGCAGGGTGACCAGTGTTAATTTTTAACACTGTTTAGGAGAGTTTTATGCTGATGGGTGACAAATGTCTTGTCTGGGTGGGGCCAGGAAGTGTTAACATGTACCTGAACTATGTTGGAGAAGAAAATGCAATATTGTGCAATGATATTCTTTCCTGGACTCCAAATGTGTTCAACTTGCAGTATCTCTTTCCCTCTTTATTATTCTGTCAGCGTGTTTACAGTTTCTCAAACAGTCTTTTCCTTTGTTAGGGAGCAAGTGTGTGGATCCCTGATCCAGATGCAGTCTGGGTGTCAGCCCTGCTCCTTCAGGACTACAGTCCTGGAGAGAAACATCTGCTGCTACAGCTCTCAAATGGAAAGGTGAGACACGTTCAAAAATCAGTGCTCAAGTATCACGGTCCTCATGAAGCAGCATCATGTTAGACTCCACTTCTCCCGACAACAAGAACGCCTAACTTACCCTCTCCTTCCGCAGGAGGTTCATTACCCGGTGGCGTCCCGCTCTGATCTCCCACCGCTGGGGAACCCCGACATCCTGGAGGGGGAAAATGATCTAACAGCTCTCAGCTTCCTCCATGAACCTGCTGTCCTGCACAACCTGCGGGTTCGATTCCTGGACTACAGCAGCATCTACACATACTGTGGTGAGCACTGAATGGGCAAAAGCAGACAGACAGGGGTGATTGTTCAACTAAAAGTGGGGCAAAGTAAGTAACAGAAGGTGTTTGAGATTTGTGCCAGCAAAAGGCAGCTCCTGTGCGCTTCTGTAAGCATGATTATAGCTTGTAATGACAATTATATCACAGTAGGTCAAAGGTTGAGCCAGGAAGGCAACTCCCACACTGCCACTGTTTCAAGATGCTGGTTTACTGTTTTTCAAAGTTGTATAGTCTTGTTATTAAAATTGAAGGCTTAAATCCTCATAAAATAGGATCGTGCCAGTTGCTGAATTTTTGAGATATTGGCTGTAGAGATGTCTGCCTTCTCTTGAATATAATGGAAGCAAATGGCACTCTACCTGAGGTGCTCAAAGTGCCAAAACTCAATAGCAATATCTCTTTCCAGAAATGATTGCCCAGTTATTCTAGATAGATAAATAGTACTGTAGGTAACAGGAAAAATATGTATTTTTGATTTCGAGGTGAACTGTCTCTTTAAGTGCATTTTCTCTACAGATGAAAATGATACAGCTGTAAGTATTATTTATTAGTATTATTTGTAAGTATATTTTCTCATGGAAGCTAAATCCTGTCAATGTCCACACTGTCATTTTTCTTCCCGTCCCTCCAGGTATTGTATTGGTGGCGATCAACCCCTATGATCAGCTCCCCATATATGGAGAGGAGGTGATCGATGCGTACAGCGGTCAGGACATGGCTGACATGGAACCACACATCTTTTCTGTGGCCGAGGAAGCCTACCGCACCATGACCAGGTCAGAGGTCAAAGGCTAGAAGTCATGTTGTGAAGTTTCAAACTGTGCACACTAAAATACATAACAATATAAATGTGTCCTATCTGGCTTGCTTAAATTTTAAACTTGCAACAACACTGATGGTCTCATCCTAACTTCACTGTATGGGATTTTATAGTTACACTATGTGTGTGTACAGGGAGGAGAAAAACCAGTCCATCATAATCAGTGGAGAGTCTGGCTCAGGGAAAACAGTCTCAGCCAAGTTCACGATGCGATACTTTGCTGTGGTTGGAGGTGCAGCACAGCAGACCAGTGTGGAGGAGAGAGTTCTGGCCTCCAACCCAATAATGGAGGTGATGAATGGTTGAACAGACTTGTTTCTAAGGAATAAGGGTTTTCCTATTAATTATGTTATTTTTAGATACAAACAACACATACTTTTGTCCACAGTCTATCGGGAATGCTAAAACCACTCGAAATGACAACAGTAGTCGTTTTGGGAAGTACATTGAGATCGGATTTGGCAGAAAAGGCGACATCATTGCTGCAAATATGAGGACGTACCTCCTGGAGAAGTCAAGGGTTGTCTTCCAAGTAAGCTTTGTTACATTTAACAATCTTTCATGTCAAAGTCAATCAAAATCAATTAGTCCCACAGATGTTCATGAACGTTGTCTGTATATGTTTATGTCTGTTTCAGGCATCAGCAGAGAGGAACTACCATATCTTCTACCAGCTGTGTGCCTCCAGAGAGTTGCCTGAAATGAGAGCCTTTAAACTGGGTGAGACTTCATTCTCAAAATATTTCCATGTCTACACAGTGCCCATATTAACACACTGTATATTATAATATCCATCATGTTTCATGCAGTCTGACCGTGTTTGATGTTTATCCTCCAGATGCACCTGAACATTTCCGCTACACCAGCCAGGGAGGAGAGATGCAGATTCCTGGTACTGATGATTTGGCAGACCTGGAGCGCACTCGCAATGCTTTCACCATTCTGGGTAGTGTAATTGCTCACAGAGAAACACATCACAGACTTGTGTTACCATATTCATAGGTACCCGTCATTGACCCTATCCATCGCACCTAAGTGCCTACCCCTAACACTAACCTAAACCCAATTCCATCTCTAACCATAAACCCAAGTCTTAACCATCAAACAGGCTTTTAAAATTGCAGGGTCCTGTATTTTGGCTCCACAAAGCTGATTGGACCTCACAAGTATAGTTAAACAAGCACACAATGTAAAACAGACATTTGAGCATGCAACTATCAGACTCAAGGAAGATTTTTACATATTTAAATTGTCATTGGTTAAAGAAGATAAAACAAAATTGGTGTCTTTGTTAAAATTGCAGGTGTGCAGCCTGACCAACAGATGGAGCTCTTCAGGATCCTGGCAGCTGTTCTACATCTGGGAAATGTCAACATCCAAGCCAGTGGTAGAAGCTCTGACCGGGGTTATATTGATGTAAGAAGTTTATTTTTGACTCTATGTGTCCTCTTCCTTGGATTGCTTCTATAAATGCATTTTTCTTTCCTATTTTCCCTATCATAATTATCAGTATTTAATGTCATGCTTTACACCATGAGGTTTTGTTTACAATCTTTTAAGAACAAAAAATAAATAAAACCTTGATCTATCACATAGTATCTTTGGATGGTGTCAAGAAAACATAAAACCTATTTTTCCTACCAGTGCATTTACTATATCAGTTAAACCCGAGTTCTTTATTTTTCCTCAGACAGACGACCGCTCTCTAGCTGTCTTCTCTAAGCTGTTAGGAGTGGAGGGACCTCAGCTGGCTCACTGGCTGTGTCATCGCAGACTGGCTGTAGGTGGAGAGATGCTGGTCAAACCCATGTCCGGTCAGCAGGCCGTAGAAGCCAGAGACGCACTGGCCAAACACATCTATGGTCAGCTGTTTACGTGGACTGTCCAGAGGCTCAACTCAGCTCTGCGCACCCAGAGGGGGCAGGTCAAATCCTTTATTGGGGTGCTTGACATCTATGGGTGAGCAATAAGCTGTGTGACAGTGGATTATTATCTTTTTTATGCAGTAACCACACCAGAAATATCCTGCAATAGTCTGAAATGTTTTAATCTGACAAGTCTTCTCTCTCTGATCAGGTTTGAGACGTTTGACCGAAACAGTTTTGAGCAGTTCTGTATAAATTACGCAAATGAGAAACTGCAGCAGCAATTCAACAGAGTAAGTCATGTCACAGGGAGACACATCTGTAATCCCAGTTAGAACACTTCAGAATTTATACACATGAGGTCTTCTAACTTAAGGTCTTTTCACTTGACATAATGAGTTGAATGAATGTACTGTAGAAAGTTCAATCAACTCATTAAACTAATTTTCTAAAGAATCAAGATCAACATATCGGTAGACTTTGAAAACATGCATGATGAAAACTGTTTGTCTCCAGCACATTTTAAGATAAGTGATGGTTGCTTGTTTTCGCAACAATTAAAAAACTTTGAACCATGATGAAGGTTAGCATTGAATTCAGTCACTGACACACTTAAAATTTAATTTGAATTATTTGATGAATTTTTCTCCAATAAATCCCGTGTGTGAAATGATGACTGACTCCTCAAACTGAGAAAATGTAAAATGTTTGTCAGTGTGACTGAAGAATTGTTGGTTCAACTTAATATCTTAAGCTTATTGAACTTTTTTTTCCCTCAAGTACACCTGAATTAATATCAAGTTTATTCCACTAGAAAAATTTATTTTTGAGCCTCAACTTGTCTTTTCAAATCCAGTCAACTTAAAAGTTCACACGGAATCAACAGATGTTTTTTCCCCATCATTTTCTTTCAGTGTTAACGTCCATCTCATTTTCAGTTTTGCAATTTAATGCACATTTTACTGCATGTGTGGCGTGAGGGAAACAAGCACAGACTGTCTTCCCAGTTGGATGATTTGTTCTCTATAGCTCAGCTGGCCTCCCTGTGATGATCTTTTCAAGCAGTTTTTATCCTCAGCATTGTCAGCTCTTCTGCCTCCTTGAACCTTCAGTTAAGAGTCACTGCAATTGTTTTAGGTTTTATATTTTTATTTTGTGTGTCTCTGCAGCACGTGTTCCACTTGGAGCAGGAGGAGTACATCCGGGAAGAGCTGGCCTGGAGCAGGATTGAGTTCAGTGACAATCAGCAGTGCATCAATCTCATAGAGGGACAACTGGGCTTGTTTGATCTGTTAGATGAGGAGTGCAGGGTCAGTCATGCTGTTACTCTCTTACCTTCTTTTCTTTTTTTTTTTTTTTTTTTTTTTTTTTTTTTTTTTACAGTGCATTTGGCTCAATTGCAGCATGAGCACCAAGTTAAATGTTCATAAGTTTGTGCTAAATTCAGACAAAACCACATGGATGCTGCTGTTTTTACAGTCACTCAGAAAATGGCCTACGCATAGAGAGAGTGCCTCAGTATTAATACCTTGCCCAGCGTTCATGGCTGGACAATAGTCTTAAACTTCAAGCATCACATTATCACCTTGACTAAAAGGTCGTCCGGCCATCTTTGGCTGTGAGGTGAGACCAGCTTTGGTCTTTATTTATCTACAAAGCTTTAATAGAGACATGTCCACCTTGTATTTCATCCCTTTTAAGTCTAAACTGTAGGTCTAGAGTAGGTTGTTGTTCCACGTCCCATTAGTCCAAACTGAGTTAGGAAAAATGTCATTTTCTTTAAGTGCACCTTATACATGGAATAATCTGCAAAAGGTCTTAAATTTGGACTCTTTCATCATAGCAACAGCCTGATTTCAGATCTTGTTTGAATTGATTGTAAATATTTTTAACTATACTCTAAGTTTATCTGTTCATTTCTCTTCTCTCAATTAATCAGTTAGTTGTTTGGTCGATTACAATTTTAGAAAGCGATGACTAATGTTGATTAGTGTTTCTCAAAGCCCAAAGTGATGTTCTCAAATGTCTTGTTTTGTCTAAAACTCAAAGGTGTTCAGTTTACTGTCAGGAGTAAAGAAACCAGAAAATATTTAAGAAGCTGGAATCAGAGACTTGTTTCTTAAAAACTTAAAAACTAATCAATTAGCAAAATCAGTTCATAAACTGATCATTCATTGCAGCTCTAGTATTTATTTCTTCTATTTTACTATTTACTCTATAGCTTGCTAATTATCCTGTATTTTAACTTAATTATTGTTAGCAGTTTCGTTTGCAAACATGGTACATCTTGACGCCGTTGTAAATGAGGATACCTCGACAGTGGTCTTTCAGTAAAGTAAAGTAAAATAAAGGTTGTTTGAATAAAAAAATGTTTTTAGTGATAATGTGTTGAGCTCTAGTCTCTGTGATCATCAGATGCCCAAAGGTTCAAATGAGAGTTGGGTACGGAAGTTGTATGACCAGCACCTGACCAGCAAGCCTCACCCTCACTTCAGGAAACCTCGCATGTCCAACAGCGCCTTCATCGTGCTGCACTTTGCTGACACGGTGAGTGATGACGGTCAGCACACTGCTTCAGAGAAAACTGGATGGAAACTGTAGAAAATATATTTTTGGTAATTTAGTTCTCCAGGGTTTGCACATATTCTTGGAAATGTAGCAAAATGCTTACTTTGAACTGATTTCAGGGTTAGATGTCCTTGAATTTGAATATACTCCTTGAAAAGTACTTGATTTTGACATAATCTGGTGTTTCATCTACACAGTCACTCATCATCATATTTGTCATTTCTAGCTAAATGAGTCCTCTGTTGTTCCCTCACTCTGGAAAGTGGCAAGCATTAATAATCATGCTCAAATCATTCAATGAGACTTAGTATGAACAGCTGATAACATAAACAATATACTACAATATGCATTGGTTGCTGTGATTATGGAGGAATCTGCAACTGCATTTATAGTAACAATTAAGATGTGATGATAAATTCTTAGAGAGTCTGGAAATGTTTAGTTCAGGTACCATGAAAGTGTTGGAAAGAACTTAAATAACACTCTCAAAAAGCTGTACGAGCCCTGGTTCCCCAGTGAGAACCCTCAATAATATGAATTTGTGATCACAGTAGGCATATTTTTTTTCCTTTTTCTTCAGGTGCAGTATGAATGTGATGGATTTTTGGACAAGAATCGAGACACAGTGTTTGAGGAGCTCATTAACATTCTCAAAGCAAGTCAGGTAAACGTGTTGCATATTAAATTTCATGGGTTTGTGTTTTTTCTATGTGATCAGGGGACGACTAACTAGTGTTCGTGTGTGTTTATGTGTGCGTTAGAGTGAGCTGGTGGCTGAGTTGTTCCAGCAGCAGGGGAATGTGTCCTCTGTAGCTAATGGAAGTGTTCGCTCAGGGAAAAGAGCCACCAGAGAACATAAACTGACAGTGGGCTTCCAGGTGAGCCATTATCACCACATCCTTGTATTTTGTGAGTTTTGCCATTAACACTATATGTTTTTTGTTCTCATTATGCTTTGTCTGTTAGTTCCGTCAGTCTTTACAGATGTTAATGGACACTCTCAACAGCACCACTCCTCACTACGTCCGCTGTATTAAACCCAACGACCTCAAAGAACCTTTTTTGTATGTTTTTGTTTGGCTCGTCATCACAAAATTAAAAGCTTACGCATTTGATTTTGAATTTTCTCTGAGACTGGTCTGTGTGCACCAAGGAAGCTAATGGCCTTGCTTTAATAGGTTTGACCCCATGAGGACAGTCCAGCAGCTGAGAGCCTGTGGGGTGCTGGAGACAATTCGTATCAGCGCTGCAGGTTATCCATCCAGGTACTGAGTACTTCCTGGACATTCATCTTGCTCTCTGCAAAGCTCTCATACAGTATAAGAGCATGAAATGTTAGAGTAGGGCTGACTAGACTTTTCCATGTCTAATCCTGATACTGATACTGCAACCTGGAATATCAACTGACCCTTGTTTCCCCCTCTCTTAAATAAGTAAGCTGTTAATAACACATTTATATGTATGCAGCCATCTAAAAAACATCATGCTCAAACAAATATTCTGCTTCCATGAGGTAAGAAACACACAGTTCACATGTGACTCAGTTATACTGCTTTTTATCACACCGAACTTTTAGCAGCATTTTTGTTTGGTCAGTACCATTCGGACATTCAAAGTTAATTTAAATGAATTATATTAAATGCATAAATCTAATGCTGTTTTGCTTTTTTCTTCCACGCACATCATTCAAAGTGAAGTTAAGCATTTTATTATTCACTATTTGAGAGTCATCCCCCGAATCTACAGCACAAACATTGAATGAACATGGGTGTTCAGTAGGAAGTAATGTAGACTTATGTAACAAACCAACTCTAAAGTCTCAAATAACCAAGTTTCATTAAATACACCCACATTATATCAAAAAAAAAGTTAATAAATGATGAAAGCATGAAGTAGTATAAATGCTTTATTCATTTTCACTGCAGCGAGCTATTCACCGGAATCGAATGATGTAAAATTAATTTGAATACAAGAACGGACCAAAAGAAAAAGACAAATTATCTTGATAGAACTATACTAGCTGTTGTTTCTGCTGAAAATCTTTGTCTCCAGATGGACATACGAGGAGTTCTTCAGCAGGTACCGTCTTCTGTTTCGAGGTCCTCAGAGCCAGGAACAGGCCCAGGCATCCTGCAGACAGGCCCTGCCTGAGCTCATCCTAGACCCAGACCAGTACTGCTTTGGAAAGACCAAAGTGTTTTTCCGGGCCGGTCAGGTGGCTCTTCTGGAGAGACTGAGATCTGAGAGGCTGCGTGTTGCTGCGGTGATCATCCAGAGTCAAGTCAGAGGATGGCTGGCACACATTAGATACACCAAGATCCGTTGGGCAACTGTCACCATACAGAGATACTGCAGAGGAACTCTGGCCAGACGGTGAGGATAGAAAAATTATTTGTGTGTCTGTGTGCCTGAGATAAAGATATAAATATAACTGATGTGGTATTCCTCTATATTACAGTACTGCCTCACTGTGGCATTTTATTTCTTTAAAGGAACGTAGCAGATTTTTAGAGAAACTGACCTGTTGTTGATGTGTCCTGTCCCGGATTCGAACTAATGTTTGGTGAAAACAGCAAAGTGTATTCATCCAAGTTAAAAGGACTGGTCTCTCAGTAATGGAAAATTACATTGCACTCTCTGCATATTTATATATTTTTAAAGATATTAAATATTTTTTTCAGTACAGCTAATCAAGGCACGTTTATATGTTGAACTATGTGAGCAAGAATATATTTTAGACAGAGCAATAATCTGTAGAAACTAGAGAAAATGGTGCCAGGTGTGATGGCCCAGGATTTTTCATTAAATCCTCTGCATTTGAGTTTCCTGTAATTTTGGTTGCAGACTGGCTCTGATGCTGCGCTACTCTAAGGCTGCCTTAGTGATCCAGAAGACCTACCGCATGGTGGTGGTCAGACAGTTGTTCCTCATGATCCGACAGGCCACCATCACCATCCAGGCCTTCACAAGGGGCACGCTGGAGCGCCGCAGATACAGACTGGTATGTTTTCGATAATTTTAATAACAGCCTTGACCACCTCTTCATTAGCTGCTTCTCTGTAAATGGCAATTCGCTCACACAACTTAAAAATTGTTTCTAAATAGCTTGCATACAAAACATTTAATGTGTACAGTTAATAATTTTGAGTTGGTTCAACTTCAACATTTAAGTTAATTTTGGATGAATAATTAGTTTAAAGTCTTATTTGAGTTTTGTAAAAACAACTGACCCTTCTTAAGTCCCGCCCCTTTTCACTTTGTGCTCCAATGACTACTGAGCAATCTTGGCATCTCGGTCAACTTTCTCCTTTCCTGTTTTCTGTACATATATATGCTATGTATGTATGTATGTATGTATGTATGTGTTTATCTATGTTGAAAAGAAAACCAAATTTTGTAGATGGTTTAGTTCGCTAATGTTTGCAAAATGTTTGCTCACTAGGTAGCTAATCTACATCAATCATTTGCAAGCTAGTTAGCTTGCATTTTGCTAACAGTAGTTAACTAAAGATGTGACTATATGTTGCTTTTACAGGAAAATGAGAAAGTTGACTGGGGTGTTTGTGTGAAGTAAATATGAAGTTTTCATGTCATTTTGACAGTTGTTTTGTGTCATGGATGAATTGGGGTTTACACTGTTGAGTAAATCTTTTATAAACAACCTTCACCTGCCTGGTTTGCTCAGTGTTTAGTAACTTTTTCTTCAAAATTGCAGTTCTGATCTGGTTAGAAGATAATTGTTGTAATTGTGAAAATTAACTCTATGCTCCCTCCTCAGCTGGTCGCAGAACGGGCTGCTGTGTTGCTTCAGGCCAGAGTGCGTGGATGGCTTGCCAGGCAGGCGTACAGGCGAGTCCGTGCCGCTGTGGTGTACATGCAGTGCTGTGTGCGCCGCAGGGCTGCCAGGAGAGAGCTGCTGAAACTAAAGACTGAGGCCCGGTCAGTGGAGAGGTACAGGGAGCTCAACAAGGGCATGGAAGTCAAACTGATGCAGCTGCAGCTGAGAGCAGACCACGAGGTGGGTGAAGAGAGTTTGATCCTGTGATGTGATCAATGTGAACTCTAAATCGTCCATGTCAAGAGGTGATTTTATTCTATATTCTTGTGATAAATTTCTGTTTGTATGTGTCCAGGCCAGGGAGAGTGCAGCTTTGAGAGAGACCCTGCAAGCAGAGCGAGAGGCCGCTGCTGCTGAGCTGGAGGCTTTGAGGACGACAATACAGAAACTAGAGAGCCAGAAACAGGAGAAGCCTCAGCCCAGCACCATCATCAGCGAGAAGGAGGTGGAGGAAAGGAGGAGAGCTGAGGAGAAGGCTGCCCAGGAGATCCTTCAACTCACACAAGTAGGTCTACCAACCCAAGAATAACTTCTTGACACATTTCAAACTGTGCTGGTGATGGTGTTATTATTAGGAGAGAAGAATACCAGCTGGCTCGTCATAAATATTTTGACCTGCAGATGGAAGCTCAGTTTATTTTCCAATCTCTGTCTAATCTTTCTGTCTGACTTTTAAGGAGTTGCAAGCCCTGCAGAGAGAAAAAGACAGTTTCTGCAAAGAGATAGAGGATCTGTCTGCTCGCTTACTTGAACAAGAAAAAGCACAAGAAGGTAGCATCTTACAGTTTGCATCACTTCATAGGCAAACCCTTTAGACTGGGTTTTACCAACAAAGATGAATTCAATCTCAGATTAGTTCTAATCACAGCAAAACTAGGTTTAAAATGAGTCAATCCAGATTTAACATTAGGCTAAACAGAGCTTTGTTGCACAATTCAGAACTTACAAAAAAGTTACATTGTTGACTAGCTAGCTGAAAAAGTAACAAAAAATATCACATTGCTAGCTTGCTAAATGTAGTTAACACTAGCCTAGTTAGCCTTCTCATAATGGCCTGAGAAGCTCTAATTTCTCCTCCTTTGAGAAAAACTTGTTGGCCCAATTAATTCAGCAATATGGACAAATAATAGAACATGAAAAAACAGTGTATAAGTTAGTACTGGATCACATTTTAAACTGGAGTTTAAAAGTTGGGTGCAACAGAATTAAATTTAGGTTTAGATTTAAAGCTAAACTGGGGTTTAGATTTAAATGGAATCTTTCTTAATTTTAAGCTAGTTTTAAGTTTGGTGCTTTTTAATTGAAAGTTAAGCCATGATTTAATCAGGTTTAAAAATAAATCCTTGTTGGTGCAACGTAACCTTAGTCTTCTTCCTCTCCATGTTTTTATTTTTCTTTGCGTGTGTGCAGAGTGTGTGCATCAGGCTGCGTCTCAGGCATGTGCAGCTCTGAGGGCCGAGCTGGATGAGGAGAGAAGAAAGTATCAGGGTCTCCTGAGAGAATTCACCAGACTGGAGCAGAGATACGACAACTTGAGAGAGATGAGTCTGCTCACGGAGGTTCATAAACACATCACAAACACATTTTATTACTCATAGACAAAAATATCATTTCAGTCTAAAACTCCATCTTGGTTTCTCCTCACAAACAGCGCACCAAGGGCCACCGAAGGACGGACTCCACGCAGAGTCTGAGCTTTGAGCCTCCCTCCCCGACCCTGCTGTCAACCCCTCTATCACCCTTCCCATCTGCCTTCCCTTCCCCGGAGGAGGTCCGCAGGGTCAGTGTGACGTCTCCCTCCTTCGAGAGGAGTGTTTCAGTCTGGAGCTCCGAAACACCAATGGTGAGAGAAAGTTGGGGAGGGAAAAACAAAGAGGAATGACACAAAACTTCCCTCTAGTTTGGTGGAAAAAAGCAAGTTATGAGTAAATTTTCCTTCATCATGGTTGATGATGCTCAGCTCCAACTTACAATCTCATTAGAACAGGTGATAAAATGTTCATGTTTGCACTGACAGGACCAGTTGATGGAGAGGATGGATGTGGCCAAAGACCCGGCAGTGAAGATGAAAGGAGAGGACCTGGCACATGCTTACGACGCTGTACGAGTGGCCAACAAGTCAGTCTGTCACTACTCACTTGTTCATTTCTATCAGTGTAACAACTTGCTTCCCTTTAGTTTTTATACTATGATTGATGTATTTGGCAGATGAATCTTCCCTCCTGTGCTTGTCAGGTTTCTGGAGAGCCAGCTGCGAGGCCAGTGCAGCCAACGCGAAGAAGAGCTGGAGGCTCTGAAGCAGCAGCTCAGTCAAACGATCGCTGGTTCTTCCTCTGCTGCACAGCAACAGGTAGAGTTGGGTAATAACAGATTACGTGTAATTACAAATATGATATATATCCCTAATCTGTTCTGCTGTGTAAGTAAGTTACTTCACTCAGGTTGCCAGTTTTGTTCATGATGACTTAACTAAGATTTTTGTTTTTTTTGTTTTTTTAATTATGATTTATGGATAACCAAGTCTTTAATCCTTTTTTTAAATTTACGTTGCTCCTCTCCTTGTTTTTGTAAGAGTAATGTGATTTGACCAGCTGTAAATGTTGACTATACAAAAAGCATTTTATGTGCATTGAAAATGTTTTGAGATATTTAAAGAGAAAAATAAATATTTTGTGGTAGTGTTGTCTCAATATTAGAACATCTAATTTTGATACAATACTTTGAAAAATATTGACATTCAATACCATTTTTGATACCACAGACTCAGCATTGATGGCAAAAATTTTAGATCTTTAGTAAAAGATAAATACAACAAGGCTGTAACATGACAACAGATATAGCAAATGAGATGACTGAGGAGAAGAAGACAACATTGTGAGTAAGTGAGAGAAGGCGGAACTATGTGGGCACTGCAGCGGTGTGTGTCAGCTCGCTGTCAGAGAAGAGAGAGAGCAAGAAAACACAGCAGGCACTGGAGTATCAATACTGCAAAAATGAAAGCATTTAAAATATTCAGTTTAAATATTGATAGATTTATCAATATTTTTGACAACAATATTTTTTTGGTATAAGGCGCAATATTTTATGTTTGACTTTGAAGTTATCCAAAAGTATTCAAATTAGATTTCATTTTTTTGTAATCTAATGGATTAGGTTACTAATTGCAAAAAAACTGACGTATTATTTGTATTCAGTAACTGACTACATTTCAAAATAATCTGACCCAACCCTGCCAACAGGTATCAACTTGTTAAGGGGTTCATCTCTTGGAGCATGAAGGATGCTGTTAAAAGACTGAAAAAATCTTTCTTCCCCTGAACTTATTGTGCTCCCATTTTCTCAAAAATCCCTTCATACCTTTTTCTTCATCACTCTTTGTCTGCTGTTTCTAATGAAAGTCAGTTTGGTTGAGAACACTGGCTGCAAGCTAGAAATCCACAATCTGAGTGTTTGTTTGTGTGTAAAGGATTTGCAGGAACTACTGGAGGCCCGAGAGCAAGAGTGCGCCAGACTGAGGAGAGAGCTGAAGGAGCTGAAAAACACAGTTTCACTCAGACGACTCCTGACACAAGGTAAGATCTCATCAGATTGTTGTTGTCATATGAAACTCATTATTTTAGCCATTTTAACATGAAGCTTGAAGTCAGAGCTCCTGGCTTGATGCATACTTTCAGAATGAAGTTTTTTTTGGGGTCTCGCTGTCTCTCTTCATCGTTGAAATGATATAATTTATGAAATATTAAATTTTCACTTGATATCACAGTATGAAGCATAGGCTGTATACAACTTGAAAGTTGTCTCCATGACGTCACAGATAAGCAAACACTTATCATTAGAGAAATATCATCATTAGATCAAAAGTTAACTGGAGCTAATTTATAAACATGAGTATGACAGAGGAAGTATCGACCCTCCAGTTATTATATCTTCTCTTTCCAGTTCTCCCCTCAGCTTTCTCCTCAGAGACGACCTTCTCCTGTCCATCCCGACCAAAGCCGGCAACAGTCACCGGTTTACTGGAATGTAGGAAGAAAGATGAAACAAAGCTCATCAAGAACCTCATCACAGGTGAGATTGATCCCTGTCTACCTCCCCCATCTTCATCTGCCTTTTTTATTTTGTTTTTTATTAAAATTTCCACAGCTTTCAGGAGTTTTACAAGTAGACATTTACACTTTTCAGAGTATACCAGAAGGTACTTTTTAACTTTTAATGGTATTATATTTTTAGCTTTTAGGTGGTTTTCTTGGCATGCAAATTAAACCGCCAAGCACAGATTAAACCACACATTTCACCCCTGTAGAACAACATTAACAAACCAAACTAATAATAAACTTTAACAAATATTATTTGTAAGTTTCAGTACATAGACTAACTAACTAACTAAACTTTTATATAGAAAGTCAGTTGTTGTTTGTAAATGTACCAGAAAGAGAGTGGATTGTTGGGTCACATTTCCAGGACATCACATACTGGTGCTTTCGGTCGGTAAAGCATCCCAATCACAGCAAAATAATGAGAAAATAAGAATATACAGTCAGAGGGCAGGGTATTTACAGACACCACCACACATATCTAGTGCCTCATCAGTTATCATTTAGAGGGATTATTTTTTATATGAGACTATTCATTGTGTTTTTTAAGTTTTCGTTGAGTGGTTAGGTACTATTAGCAGGAATTAAAAGTATCATGTATTCCATTAGATTTTTTTTCCATCATCATTTAACCTGTCGATCATTTTCTCTGTCATCAATTGATCATTTGCTTCATAAAATGTCAGAAAATAGTGCCAAAAGCCCATACATTCCTCAAGGCCAAGCTGATAAATCCAGATAACATGTTTCGTCCAATTAATAGTCCCAAACCACAGAAGTTGTAGTGTTACCTCTGAGTGTGATGTGACTCATAAGAACAAACCTTTCCTGTAACTAACTCCTGCCAAATATGACCTGGCCGTGTTCTCTCTGCCATCGCTGCTCTCTCTGTCTGTGCTCCAGACATCCGTGTTGACGGCGCCCTGTCTCTGCCTCCTGGTCTGCCTGCCAGCGTGCTCTTCCTGTGTGTTCGTCAGGCCGACTGCAGCGGGGACCAAACTCAAGCTCGCTCGCTCTGTAGCGCTGCTGTCACGGCTATGAAGGCAGCTCTGAAGGTAACCTGAGTTGTGAATCTGCTCCGTGCACCATATGGCTGATGTTTCATGCATAAGGGCAGATCACCTCATGTCGGGCGGGTTGTCACTCACAGTGAAGCATCGACAACTGACTTTGAAACACTTTTTAATGTGATGGGTTTGTCCTGTGTGTGTGTGTTCGACCCAACAATCTGGCCCTTAAGCGTGGATTATGGGAAAACAGGCCCCTGAGCACAGACATGTGACAGTTTTGTGTCCCCTGGGAAGTTGTGACTTTTATTGTTGTTTTGTGTCTCTTTGTGGTATTTATGTCTCTCTTTGTAAAACTTTTGTCTCTTTCGGGGTACTTTTTGTGTCTTCTTTGTAATGGGGTACTTTTTTGTAATTCATTTGTGTCTCTTTGTTGTACTTTTGGATCTCTTTGTGATATGTTTTTGTCTCTTTGTGGTGCTTTTACATCTCTGGTGTCATATTTTGTGATTCTTTGAAGAAGACCCGTTTCATAATCCATCCATGTCCTGAACAAACCCCAAAAACCTCTCACTCACACATATACAACAAACACACATAACAGCACTGAGGTATTTGTTTCATTCATCTGATCTATCCCTGCAGAAACACAGTAATGATGTAGATATGACGGCTCTGTGGCTGAAAAACGCCTGTCTGTTGCACGACTTGTTGACCCAGCACTCCCCTAAACAGGTAGGATGAACATGTATTTATTACTATTTACATCTTACTGACTGAGAGCATGTTTATAGCTAAAAACACTGAAAATGATTTGAAAATTAAAATGATTTTTTTCTTATCTTGCATATATCTCTCAGTCTGGAATTAATAGAACATGATCTTTGTAGTAATTGGAGATTCACTGATTACTGAAAAAATCTTTTACTATATGAATGTATGACCGGAGTGATTGCTTTTCAGACCCTTGACTCAGCCGAACTGGTTCCTCTGACCACTGATGTGAGTGACTTGATCCGTGCCCTGAGTGACCTCTGTATCCAGGCCTATCAGCAGCTCCTCT
>JAJHUR010072497.1:11107-32193 GCA_027495735.1 Lutjanus campechanus | reverse complement strand
AAATCACCACCATTTCCCTCTAGAGGTTTGTCTGTTTACATCTAAAAAGTTCCTCACTTAAAGGGATAGTCTGGATTATTAAAAGGCTCTCCTAAAAATCAATATCAGTTTAAGTGTACGCTATATTTAGAATATTTTTTCTGCTTTACTTTGCCATCAGACAACCTTTTCCAACAGGAAACCACGGTTATACAAGCCAAAGTTGCTCTCACCAAACAACCTCGTATAACACGGGAGTTGCTGGTCTAATGCTGCCTCAATTTGTTAGCTTGTTTGTGTTGCTGTGTAACTTTGGTGAATTCAAACTAACCTTTGCTTCTCCAAACTGCGGGCGTGCCAAACACCATCTGTAGGTAAAACGCCATCGACAAATACCTCATACAAGCACACTTTTTAAAAAAAAAATCCAACTATCCCTTTAAGTTATCATGTATTTTCTGTGCATTCCAGAGCTGCATATTTCTGCAATAATCGAGTGAATGCATCAGCAATAAGCGTTCGATGTGCACAGGAGTTATCAATGTCCCAACTTCAACTCTACAGCGAGTGTTGCTCTGCATTCCTCTGCAGCATTTGCCAGTAAAAAAAAAAAAAAAAATCACTGGGCCTGCATTTAAGGCCATGCTGTTTCAATTAACCCTTGAGGAGAGTCAAACATCTCGTGATGAATACAGCGAGGCCATCTGTTATATCGATGTTATCGCCAGGATCACACTTAATCCATAATGTGTTTATGCTGCTGCAAACTGTGCACCGTGTTGTACAGAGTGATCCCTGAGATGAAAACAGATTTTGATCAAACAGATTAGACGGCCAATTGAGAAACGAGGCAAGGGAACATTTTGTTTAGGTCACACACACATGCATAACCAATGCTTTAAGGGTAATACTTGCAGATTTTTTTTTTTTGGTCTGCACAGTTGGAAAATATTCAAGCTTGCTCTCCTGGTTTCAGAGAAAAACACTGCTGAACGTGAGTGGGATGATGTAACCGGCAGATTTGTTTGTTAAACATTAATTAAGATCCACGATTAAACAGTCATAAGACAGCTGAGAGAGGTCGCTGTGCGTGTGTCTTTTTATAGTTTAAGATAACACAAGTAAACTTCTTTTTTTGACTCCACAGAAGTCAACAGTGCACCGACCACAGATGCAGAAATGAAAGAGACAGTGATGCACTTTTACAAAGGAGGTGTCACTGTCAATATGAACATGTGTCTATAGTTAAACAATTAGTCATTGTTACCATATGTTGCTGAAAAGTAATAAAAATGTGTTTTCTCATAAAAAAGAGGCAATAAAACATTGCACAACAGGCATAATTCATCAAGTACAAAGAGAAATTGTACAACCTATTGATTTCTTTACATCACAAGGGCAGTGGAAACATGAATCTGGTTTTTAATGTGCCTAGTGACTGATCTGCAGAAATGCTATTACTTCCACATGTTGTTTTGAGTCATAAATAGTTATACTAATATAATGTGTTGAACAGTGGGTAAGAAACCCAGAATAGTTGAAGTAGGCCAAGTAAGCTGACATTAGGAATAATTTTAATACTGTTCATTACATTTAGGGCTGCACAATTAAATGGAAATATTATTGAAACCACAGTATGGCCAAGAGCAATATTCAAGTAACAGAAGCTACAATTTTTTTGATAAAGGGAAAATGTGTGACAAAAAAGCATTATAATGAAGTGTTGCAGAGATGCTCTGGCCTACAAATCTCTCCAGATTAAGATAACATGTTTTTCTGGCACAGTCCCCTAACAAATATCACAGCATCATGATTTTAATATTTTTTTTCAATGAAAATGAAAACTGTGATGTAAAAAGGATCATTCCCACTAACTGTAATTCATATTGCATTTAAAATATCTGTCAAAATAATTGCAATACGATTTTTTTTTTAAATCACATCGTGCAGCCCTAATTACACTCAACAGTGTTTTCTTCCTTTAGTTAAATAGCATAATTATTGCGACTGCAGGGTAACCAAGCACATACAGTGCATGACATCAGATTTTAAATTGGGAGCCATTTCTAATTGCTGCAAACCAGCGGGTCTGATTCCGAGCCTGTAACCACAATCCCACAGGGGTCCGGCATGGCAACTCTAGTCACACCCGTTGCTTGCTTCTATAAAACTCTCTAGAAACAAATAAACAATAAACAAATAACACCCTGTAGGCTAATACAGGAGCTTAACTTTACTGGCCACAAGAGTAAACTTGTATTTTTCAAATGTGTGGTGTTAATTTCCCACAACAATAATGATGCACCAGAGCTATGCTAATAAATAACAAGAAGTTTGGCTTTTTGGTGTGGTGTTTTCACAGTTTGGTCCAGTGTGGGTTCGATAAAACACCTGGAGACATTTAGCAGTATTTTATGACCACTCAGACATCTTCTATTGGTGAGCAGATAATGGACCTCTTGTCAGGTGTCATGAAACAGCAGCCTTGGAGCTCGGCTTCTTCTTGGCCAGCTCGGCCTGGATCTGATGGGGGAACTGGTCCAGGTTCTTGTTCACACACTGCATGCAGAACCTCTTGGTGTAGAAAAGGCTGCAGTCCTGAGAAAGACGAAAGCAAGAATCCAGCATGAATACTCCAGTTTCACAAGGGCAGTGGGTGTGCTTAGTCACAGTGACTTTATTTGATCAACATCTATTTGTGAAACTGGATTAATTGATTTCTAAGGACATCACAGTCATGAAGCTCACTCTGCATATACATATGCCACATGATTGCAAAGTCATCTGAGGAAAACATCGCAGATGCATGTTTTATCAGCAGTGATAAACAAGGTCAACTCATGCCAAGTCACCGGAGCACAGATTGGACATGCACTTTTAACTGATGATCACGCTACGACAGTTGCCTTTAGCGTGTGAAGCACAAACACACTTAACATCTGCCTCTGCTACACTGACAGCTACTGCAACATCAGGACCAGGGTTGCCAGGTCCACCAGGTCCTGTGGAAATTGACTACATTTCAAGTGTTGCTGTGGTTTGATTTTTTTTTTTGTCCACTTGTTGCACAGACATATTTTGCGCACAAATGACATGAATAATATCTATAAATCCATATTGGGGCTGACCAATTCATCAAAATTTATGGTGTAAAAATATGGGGTACTGTAATTTTCAAATCAATTGTTAAATGCAAAATATGTATCAAAAAAACATTTTAAATTAAATATTGCTGTGCTGTAGAGTTGTACTGGCATACACACATTCAGACACAGACTTAAAAAACATAATCAAAACATCAAAAAAACATGTTTGGTACAAATCCCCATAAAAATCTCACCCTTATCATTTTAAAACGTTTTCCAATGAAAATGAGAACAATTATATGAAAAATACCATCCCTCTACTATTGCACATTAAATTGCCATTGCAGTATCAGTCAAAATAATCACAATTAAATATTTTTTCAAATTCTAAAATCCAGATTTCAACTGAAATAATGTATTTATACCCAAATCCTATCAAACTGACAACAGAAACTGCACACATGTACATGGGACATGTCACACGACGTGCCACGCTCAGGCAGGGAGAAAAAAAAGGCCAATTTAGGAACTGGGTGAAAGAACTGTTTAGGGAAAACTGTTTTCAGTGATCCAACACCATTTCCAAAGTTTAAATTAAAGCTGTTTTCAAGGATTTTCAAGATTTTTCAGCACCTTGCAGCTGTGGTACATTACATATTTATATACACACACTAAAAATTATTATTTCACATCTTGATCACATTAAATTAAACATTACAGCGCTATAAACAACCAAAATTATGTTTTTTGGTAGCATTCTGCAGAAAGGTAACAAAGCAAAACACAACAAAGCTCAAAGTTTCAAAATGTGTCACCTGTCTAGAAGTAGGCCTAGACTTGGACAACCTAGACAACCCAGTTGACCCATTATCCAACTTATTTTGTCTTTATCTGAAATGCAAACTACTCAGTTAGGTAGTGATTTGTTATGACAGTAATGCAATTACAATTTCAAGCAGTTTAAAGCATTTTATCCAAAATCCAAACACTTTCAACCGTGAAAGCACTGTAGTTTTAGTGTTAAAAGATTTCCAGCACCTCTACGAGACACGTGCTTTTAATGCTGGCACACTAAATACTTATGGTGTTACTTTATAGCAATGCAATACATTTGGCAATGACAGCAATAGTGTTAACACTTTAAATTAAGTGTATATGGCTTAGCGGGGGCATTTTGAGTTCTGGCACTGAACTGTGGAGGAGCATGCCAACATTTGTACACCAGGCATTAATCTGTTGATAAACTGAATTACATGATCACATATTTAGTTAGACCGTAGCCAATTTAATTATAGAACATCTTACCGATCCAACACAGACTGTCATGCTGCACAGGCTGCAATTAGAGCCCAAAATTAGGAACTTTTCCTTGTCCGGACTGAAGGGGTCCTTAGTCACAAAACACTCCTCAAGCAACCTAAAGGACGATAGAAAGGCATACATACGCTGAATTAAAACTTAATTGAGTCCAATTAGGTTAACATGGATACAACAGAAGTGCGTTGAAAGGCAGAAAATGTTATAAATATAATGTAACAAATCGATGGAGGGTAATTTCGCTGTTTAAGACGTTGACGTAGCAGCTAACAGCATTAGCTTTAGCATAGCTAGCTCCAGAGCGCTAAAAGGACCGTTTTGCATCATTTTCACTTACACAATAGCTCTGGTGTTTGGTGGTTTCTGGCCGTAGTAAGTAAAAGGGCTACTTATATCACACAACTGGCAGGTAAAAGTTTTTTGAGGGGTTTCACTTGTTGTGTACTCCATCGTTCAGAGGAGCTGAAAAAGTTAGTTCCTGGTTTTCGTGTCGAGTTCAGCCATATTGTTTCATGAAGCTTTACCGCCACCTACTGGACTGGGGGAGCAGAGCCATAGAGATTAGAAAGTTATACATCATATCTTTTATTATTTTGTATTATGTGTTATTATTATGTAACTTGTGTCATATATTGATTAATCCCCTCTTCAATTTAATTTAATTGGTATTATCGTTTGTTTTTCTTTGATATATTTTGGTATTTATTATTTGCATGATAATATTTTTCTTTCTCCCCAGTTTCTTCTTTATGCTTTTTCTTTAAAATTTTTTTTTTAGTTAGTTACTGTTATTGTATTGTTAAGTTATTGTTAAGATAAGATAAGATAACATAAGATAAGATAGAACTTTATTAATTGTGATCTGTGTTCCACAGATTGCTTCAAAATTACAGTAACATACAAATAAAAACAATTGAGTATTAAAAAATAAAGTGCAATATAAAATATATAGTGTTTAAGTAGTGAATGCAAAAATACAAAAACAAAACAATAACAATAGAACAATAAGAAGACAAGCTGAGTCACAAAGTAAAATAAAATTAACTAAAATAGAATAAGTATTGTATTGGCAATGACACTGGAAGTAATAGTGGCAATAAAAAGCAATGTAAAATATTTAATTTCATTTTTTACTTCAACAAATGCATGTTTAGAGATATTTGTATATAAGATGAAATGGAAGTTTAAACCAGCCAAAATAAATGGCTGTATCCTCACCATAAAAAAATGAATAAAATATGTTTTGATGGCAAATACTTCAATGTGTTACTGAATTAAATGCACAGCTCTAATCAATAGCATTAATGACTTACATGGGCACTTAAATGGAGCAAAGCTATCATTAACATTATTACTTCCACCTCTGCTTTTCCCTGCAACTCAATGTATCTGCAGAGAAAAGGGCCAATTCTGTAATCTAATTGAACAATGGGGTGTGAATGAGATGATAACAGACCTTTTTTTGTTGATTGATATATTTATGTACTGTTTGCCACTTACTATTAGGTAATGATTGCAACTGATTTATCCACTAGTTTTAAGCTAGTGCCTAGCGATAACTATATTGTTTAACCAGTACTTTTTTTAACGACCAGTTTCAAATGTTTGTAAATGACTTGAGGCAAACTATTTCAACTACTCTACTTGCTTGCTAACTAGGTGTTATTCAGGTGCTAACTGACTGTAGCTTGTAGTGTAGCAGAGCCTTTCCAGTGAGCAAACATGCACAATAGCAACATCCTCCTGAATGGAAGGGAACCTTTATCAGTATTCTACTATTTGATGTCAAAATGGCTGTTATATAAGTCACGACATTACTACAAAAAAAAAACTCAGTTAAATATATTAGTTTATTTTAGGCTACCACATGACATAATTCAGTTTACTGAAACAGCAAATGCATTTTTACTGTACACAGCACTGTACATGATGAAAATATAAACCGTTTCATTATGACAAGAAATTCAATACTACATTGGGAGGTGAAGTGTCAGTACAGCAAATGAGGCGATCAGCTCCTCTTTGTGAGGCCTGTGTTACTGTCTTGCACATACACACATCCCTTTTACTGTGGTCACCACATTCTTGTTAATATTTACAAAATAAAACATAAACCAGCTTAACAGATTATTGTGTTTGTGGTCAAAACATTCAATACTGGCCGATGCAGTTTTTACCTGAAAGCACTGTGTCTTGATGGCAGGATTTGTACAAAACAATTTGTCCTCTGTAACACTGATCTGACCAAAAAAAAGGGTTAGGTAGCTCCTAACCCTCCTGTTGTGTTGGGTTCTAGCAGTAGGATAAAGGATTAGAATAAATAAATGCACTATTGTTAATGATTTAGGAAGTCACATATCTACCTCGTGGTTAAAAAAGCTACTCTACTGAAGGCATGAGGTGTGGTCAGAAGAGAAAAAACAGCAGCTCAGGCACTGAGACATTATGGCACTTGGTGAATACTGATGCAGGTATTTTCTTCAAGATGGCAAAGGTAGATCAATAAGGCACTAGAACACAATAAAAGGACATGACAGTTATATTAAACAAACCCAAATGGCTTTTAAATGAACACATAATATTTCAGTTGTCTCAAAGTTTAAAATTGTTAAAAAAAATTTTAACTTGACTATATTAGGACCCCAATTCAACTTATTGCTCACAGGAAAGATTAATATCTAGCATCAGTACATACATGACTGCCACAGTCATGTCCCTGTATCTTTAAAGGAATAGTTTGGATTATTTGAAGTGGGGTTTTGTGAGGTACTTATCAATTATCAGTGCATTAGTTACAGTAGAAGGCAGTCAGCACACCCCCACTTTGGAGATGCAGCAGGAGTACCTGAGTAGGAAGTTAAGCAATGTACTCTGGGCAGAGTCAGCAGCAAAACATTTTAGCTACTTAAAAAAAGGCCCACCAGTTTAAGTGTATGCTATGTTTAGAATATTTTCATTGCTTTAACCTGCCATCAGACGGCATTTTTCAACAGCAGACCAGTGTTATAAAAGCCAAATATCTCTCTCACCCACTCAATCAAACTCCATAAGCGAAATCAGTAATTTTACCTCTCAAAACACAGTTGTTGGTCTACCGCTGCATTGTGTTTTTTGTTCTGTTCTGTGTTACTGTGTGACTTTGGGGTTTTAAAGGGTTAGTTTGGATTCACCAAAGTCTTACAATAGCACGAGCAAACTAACTGATAAAGGCAGCGGAGGATGAGCAACTCCTGTGTTCTGTGAGGTAAAATTACTCTTTTTTTCCAAAGGAGTCCGGTGACTTTAGATAGATTGGTGTTTGGCTTATATAACAGTGGTTTCCAATCGGAAGAAGGTGTCTGACGGCAAGATAAAGTGCTGAAATATTCGAAATATAACAATAACTGATACAGATGGTGTGGGTCTTTTTTAGGTCTGTGCTAAAATGTGTTTTGTTGCTGAATCTGTTAGCAGCAGTTCATTACTTAGCTTCTTATACCAGTACTCCTGCTTCTTCTCCAAACTTGGGGGCATGTCAGCCACCATCTACTGTAGATAATAAACTGACTATGAATAAGTACCTCATACAACAACACTTTAAAAAAATCCTAACAATCCCCTGAATATGTGTATGCCCATTTTAAATGCTACGCAACTTTGCATAGCTTACCATTTATTTACTTTTTGTTTCATAGTTGTGTCTGTTGAGTAGAAGCTGACGTCCAAGACCCAGTTCATAGTGATCATGTGTTTGTTCCTTGCTGTGTCCCTCTTTCATGGAACCATTCATGACATCTACAAAAGCTGCCTTTCCCCCCAAAAAGTAGATCATTCGTTTGTTCCAGTAGAAAGTCTCAATGCAGCCTCTGCAGATCAAAGCAGTGCGCATCCATAGAAGCTGCACAACAAGCTACTTTACAGTACACTGATATGCACAATCAGTAAATATTAATATACGTCCAGTTTTGAATGGCATACATTAATATCTTCATACATGTCCCTGTGAATCGCCATGCGCTGTCTTCTCAGTACATGTCCCTGTAAATTTCTTGCAGAAGCGGGTGGAGCGACGTGTCCTCCGTTGTCTTAATTTCCTGCACCAACTGAGCATGCTCGGTGACGAGCTCCCGGAGGTCGGCCAGTTTCTGCAGCAGTTTGGGGAAGAGGAAGATGTCATCAGGGTGGTTGGCCAGCAGGTGGAGCTGTAGCGCCTGGACAATGCTTTCCTGCAGCTGCTCCACCAGAGGCACGTTCACCAGGCCTGGACGGTCTGGAAGGAAGGCATGAGACAGAGGAGGGAAGAGGAAGGATGCGATGAAGAGTTTCTTGTGCATTTTAAAATATAATTAAGTATCATTTTTACCTCCGCAGCAGATAATGGTAGCCACAAAAAGGGCCAGGTCGCTGTCGTCCAGCTCCAGGGAGTTGAAGCGTGTGGCAAACTGGAATTTGGGCTCCATCATGTCGCTGAATGGCCGCCGGAGGCTCTTGAGGAACTCTCGGGTGATGAAACCTCCACCACGGGCCACAAGGAGGCCGTCTTTGTTCATGCAGGAAGCCAGAAGGGTGAAGAGGGCTTCATAAACACCGTACTTCAAGAGAGTCACCTGAACAGACAGGTCGAGTCAACTCAGTTTATTTGTACAACACAACAAACAACAGGGGTTGAGCCAAAGAGTTTACCAGGTGAAGGCTAGTATCTGCCTCAACAAGGTATGGTACAATAAGGTAAGAGAAACAGGCCACAGCATGGCTCAGATAAGACCCTGTTTACACCTGGTATTAACATGCATCCTGGGTGATCTGATCAGAAGTGGACAGCAATAAGAGCAGGTGTAAATGCACCTGAGACACACTGAAGAAGCACTGACATCTGATCGCTCAGACCATATTCAGAGGTGGTCTGGGTTGCATGTGATCACATTCCCTTAGCAATGTCGACGCAATGTGTCCTGGGCCACATTGAAGTACCACTTAATTGACGTCCTCTGAGTAAATTTGGTTCATTGGTCTTACCAGCCAGGATAAGCAGCAGATATCTGTGAAAACACTAGTAACTGCAATATCCCCAGTCTCCTGTAAAAAAAAATCACGCTATTTTGAGTTGTTGAGTGAGTTACGAGGGACTTTATAAACTTTATAAAAAGCTGTCTATGGCAAATTCTGAATTATTTGCGCCTTCTTGTAAATTTGGCAATAAATGCAATATATAAAGTTGTTTCCTTCCTTATAAAAACACTGTTACTGAGAAGAGCAGGCAGAGATGCTCCATGGTGTGCTGGGATGCAGTCCCTTAACTCCAGAGTGTGGATTTTTAGAGCAATGGGCTTTTGTACAGTCGGTACAAAAGCCCGATATCAATATCTTCCGATTGAGGTCTTTACACGAAGCCCTTTTTTTGGGCTATTATTTTGATTATTTGTGGAATAATACGGTCTGTGTATTTGTGGCTTCTATCATTAATGCATTTCTTTGTAATCTGTGATGTGAAACCATCAGATTTCCACACAGAAAAAGTATGCACCCCGCTTATAATTTAGTTCTAAAATCTCAGTGCACCATGGAGCCTTTCTCCTGTCGGGTGACTGACAGTGCAGGTAAAAAAGGAGTTTAGTGTGGCCCTGAATTAAAAGAGGCGAACAGCTAAATGGGCAGTAATGGACGTTCAATTAAAAAAACAGTCCTAGTGTTTATTTGTATAAAGAGCAGGGAAGTGATATCCGATCACAAGTGGCCCCTTGAGACATGTCTGGAGACGTAATGTAATGCCAGGTGTGAACTGACGTATTCAGAACTGTCCACGTGTGATCAGATCACAAAAGTTGCATGTTTCTGCCAGGTATGAACAGGCTCTACACTTCATCTATAATTCAAATTAAGTATAATCTTCTCCACTTCTCACATGGAAGACAAATGACAGACACAGCATCCCTCAAACCCACCTGATCATTTAGATCCAGGTTCTGGAAGCCCGGCACCGCCTTGGCGAACTCCGTCAGCTCTGTGACCGTCTCCACCGAGGTGCTCTGACAGCAGTTGAAGAGCCTGGCTTCAGCCTCCCTCTGCTGGAGCTCTCCACCACACCCCACAGCCGAAACCAGGCCGCTCTTGCGCTCCAGATAGTCACCGTTCAAAATATGTGCCGCTAACGTCCTCTCTGCCAGCTGGAACGTCTCCATGTCATGAATGATGAAAGGCTGCTGGGAAAAGTCAGAGGAGAGGATGTTGGTAGGTGAGGATCCAGAAGAAAGAATATGCTCAAACCTTTATTTTTTCTTCTTTACCGGCTTGCTGGTCTTTCCGGTGAGAATGAGCCGAGCTTTTGCCTTGTTCATGTTGAAGTTCTTCATGTAGGCTTCGTTGATCTGTCTGACCAGAATCTTGTGGTCAGCCAGCATGGGGCACGCCACCTCTTTCTCCACCATCTTGCTTTCTGCCTTCAGCTTTAGCTTCTCCGCCTGAGGCATCCGACCAAACCGGATGGCTGGTGCACAGAAACATTAATCATAAGCAACAGTTAGAAGACTTTTTAAATGTCTTATTTACAATAAAAACTAAATACAGAGACATCAGACATATCCTGCGTGCGGACACACACATTCTCCCGCATTCGACATTCTTTCCTCTCTTCTGAGGACTACATGTCGTCTTCCTCTCAGGTTTCTTAACACTGCACTGTCTGCAGTGGGAGGCCATCGAAACGAACCCAATGACCCCTCGGCAGATGCAGATGACGGACCAGATGTGGTGCTATACGGGCCTGTGTTTTCTCAATGTCAAGCAGGCTCCGGCAGGACATTGTTCTTTAAAAACCCAGTCAATGTAAAACATATTGAACTGGAGCCAAATCACAGAAGGAATCCTGCTGTTGTTGTAAGAACATTTACTATGATGTCGACTGAGGACGCTGTGAGAGAGTGAGAGTTTTATGTAACTGCATGCTTATTTGCAACTTTCATTACTATTCAAGTATTTAAATGGACAAAATCATTTCAGTAATTAATTGGTTATGATAACAATTACACTTTAAAGCAACCCCGCTTTGAAAGATGTTACACATTATTACTCTTAAATTTTAATTCAAAGTTAAATTCATAGGCAATATTTGCTTATTTATTTAGTTAAACCCAGATTATCTAAATTCTGCTGATCTCTCACATTAATATACTAATAAAAGACAGTTCGATGACTTTGTGACATGCTGTGGGATTATGGGAGTTGTTGTCTTCACTTTTGAACAACTACAATAGCTGAAGCAGAAATCATGTTTATGGACAAGGTATTAAAGTTTTATTCACATTACGTTTAGTCACGTTTGATGACTTCCTTTGTCACTCTATGATGTCTCGGACGAATCTTGCTGGCAACAGATAGCAGAAAAAAACTACCATTATCTTGAATAAATGACTGATTTCACTGCGTTTAAACATTGTTGAAAACATTCTGAATAATATAAATGCACAACTCAACGAAATATATAACATGTCTAGAATTTTTAAACATTTTCATGCGGTAATGTGATATATTATAGTTTTAAAGGACGACCATTTTTAGAAGACTCAAATTGATCAAATTAGTACACTCAGTGGTTTTACTGCACTCAGTGGTTTTACTGCGATAGCTGAACTTGGTCTGGTATAACCAGTAGCGTATTCTGGCTAATGTTAGCTAACAGAACTGGCTTTATTGGCCTAGTATGCCTAAAGATTCAATGACTCTGACTCTGGTTTTTCCATTGCTCTCAATGTATTCAACACAACAGATAAGAACAAGGACAACAATGTGCAGGATTTATATTGACAGTGACAGTGCGTGATAGGGATGCACCCGAGTCCGAATAGATTATTCGGGAAAGCACAAATAATACAATGGAAACAGATATTTCTTCTATCCGAATATGCTTGTTATTTCTGTGAAAAAATGATTTCCAAAATGTGGTAGCAGTAGCAGTAACATTCAGTTGCCCAGTTTAATGTGATATAAACCAAGCTCACGTCCAGTCCTCTATCTGGATACAGATACAGATAATTTTTTGGTTAAACAGATACAGATATAGGTAATAACATCTCTGTGCACTCTAGTGCATGCTTATATGTACATGTGGAAAACAGGATGATGCATTTAAACTGTAGAAATTTAAATAGAATAATTTTAGAGTGTTAGCCAACTTTAGCGCAATATTGCTGTGTGCATTAGCATGTCAAGTTACTAACTTTATGACTCCTCTCTGCTTGTACTACTGTTACACTACATTTACATTAATATTATCCTCTATAATCCAGCAATTGTCACTTATGTTTGTTATTTGGCAAAAGTTACTCAGTTCAGCTTCAACTGTTTGAGAGGTTTCAGGCCTTACCGTTGTGGGACATGCCCACAGAGAGGCACTTGTGGAATCGGCAGTACTGGCACTTGTTGCGGTTCTTCTTTTGTATTTTGCAGTTGCGTTCACACTTATCATACTCCAGCTTTAGCCTGATGGTCCTCCTGAAGAAACCCTGGTAGAGACAGAGGGACACATAATGTAGCCATCAACTTCATTTGAAGATCACCTGTAAGCATTCAGATTTGAGACCACAAATAGCCCATAAAACTTTCTCCTGGTACTTCAGCTCAAATGAAAATCAGTTAAGCCTCCCAGTGTCTTTATGTTCTGTCCACTCCCTGTGCCTCAAAAACGACCCACTCTCATCACACTTACACCCTTTGATTGAATTTTAAACCAGAAATCAATTTTGCATGAAGAAACAACGGCTGCCTTTCAAGAAGTTGGAAAATAACTGTTTTCCTACTTCACAGTGTGAGAAGACTTTATTTAGTCACCACTAGTTTTTATCTGGGCCTGCCCTATCATGCAATCAAACACGTGTTTGACCACGTGTTTAAGCCTTATTTAACAATGGCTCTAAGCTTCCCATTCAGTCGGGTTCAGCGAGCCTTCAGTTCTGAACTGCATGGAGAGATTGGACCTTGTTCTACTTCCTTACAACAAGTGCGGTTATTACAGTTATTATTTAGGAAATGTGGTAATTTTAATAAGTTCCCTTAATTTTTATTTCAAAAGCAGACAGTATAAAAGTGTACAAGAACAGGCCAGACTTTACAAATGGATTTCCTCAGATTCACAGCTCATTATGTTTGTTTTTAAGTCCTTCTTTGGGAGGCAGAATTGGCATCTCTTTTTTTTTTCGCCTTCCCCTGTCTGCAGCCTCAGGGGGATCAGGAATAGATTTGGCTAATAATTCAAACATTCAGTGACAATTCATGCCAACTTTTTGCACATGCTTAGGTCAAGGCTGGCTTCTTTTATTTAATTAAAACAGAAAAGCAAAGGCAGTTAAAAGAAAAGACTAATTTTGTACGAACATAAAAAAGCTGTACACATTAGAAATATAATTCAATAAAGGACATTTTCTCAAGTCGGCGTATTGTTATGTCCCTTGAAATCTGATCTGAAGGTCATCATTACACCTTAAAACTATTCATATGATGATAGGATGATACACCACATGTCAGACACCTATATCTGCCTTATAACACAGTACATGCATTCTGTACATTTAGGGCCAGTGTTCTTATTTTGGATTGGACGGTATGGTGCAATTACATCTATATTTAAAGACATATATGCTTTTGAGGTGAACTCTGACCTTTCTGGAGAAGATCCCTGATTGGACAAGACATCCTGCAGCCCTTGAACACACACAGAGATACAGGGCAGTGGGCCAACACATGCTAACAGATGTCACTGATGTGCCAGAACGTATGATCGTTTGACGTAGACTCACACACGCCGATGTACAACACTGAAATTTCAGCCAGGAGATACCTCATCCCTCACTGTCAAGAAGGGACTATGGATTTTCTGGCAATGTATGTGGAGCCACATGGTCATGCAATAAATGCATCAGCCATCATCTTACAGAAGGTCTTGTCTGCCTTTATGTCAAAGACACGTTATTAAGGGTTATTATGTGCCACACACAAATTTTTGGTTTTTTTTTAACCACAAAAATAGCTTTGAGAGGAGAAATAGATGTGATCTTCATGAGGGGAGAAATATGAATGTCAAGACATATAGTTTAGGGACATATGATAATCATCAAAAACACATTACAAAACAACAGAACTGCACAAGGAGGAAAAAAACAGATGTGTGTTTTGAGGGTGCACGTCTTGGCATGTCTGTGCATGGCTGCACACACACAACCAGAGGCCAGTAATTTGCTGTGATATACAGCTGTGAGAGGTGAGTAACAGACCAAAGAGGTACGCAAACACATGCATTGTGCAATGCTTCCCTCAGGGTAAACGTCTTTTCCGAGAAACAGAAAGAAAAGTTTCAGTAACACTTGATGCCCATGTCTATAATGCATTATAAACATATATATAATGCGTAACACTATGCTTATAGTAATGTATAATTATAGTTATGAGCATTCATAAATGTTCATAGTGCTTTATAACAATAATCAAAAAGACATTATCAAGTAATTTGATAATTTCTGGTCATTCACTTAAATCCTTTGGCAAGTTTAGTTTAATATAGTTATCATAGTTGTAATACACTCCAACCATTTCATAATGCAAAAAAATCACAGTTATAAGTCATTATAATGCGATTAAAGTAAATGTAATGAAATGTCAGAGGTATAGACAGATATAATACATTATTACTGGCTATAAGTCACTGTAAGTGTTCATTACAAATAACAACTATGAGACTATAATACACTGATCATTGCCAAAAAAATGTCAGGGAGTGACTAGCAATTATAAAGTATTATGATACTTGACTTTATTAGAAGTCATTATAAAATGCTTTATAATGTGTTGTGATTATTGTTATTAACATTATGAATACTCATGAGTGTTAATGGTGTGTCAAAATGTGTCACGATTGTTGTTATAAAGCATTATGAATATTTATAGGTGTTTATAACTATAATTATACATTGCTATAAGCACAGTTTAACTGTATTTGTAATGTATTATAGACACAGGGCGTCAAAATGTGTTATGACATTGGTAGAAAGCATTATGAATATTTATGATTGCCTATAACAATAATTCTACATTGCTATAAGTACAGTATACCACATTATTAGTATGTTTATAATGTTTTATAATGCATTATAGACATGAGTATCATAGAAAGTGTTAGCAAAGTGGTCATTTATGCATCTTTGTGGCACACCTATTCAAACTAAACTTCACATATTGAATATTTTCAGGTGCTGTGATTAAACTTTCCATTACCGAAGGCTTTCTCTCATTATACCGACTGTCCTACAGCTCTAAACGTCTCATACACATGTCATAACAATCATCACCACAGACCTAAATCCCTCGCACCATAGCATCACAGCACATTCCATTCACATTCCCACCATGAAGCGCTCCTCTCTTAAAGCGAGGTGTTGAAAATGATATGCAGAGCCTGTCCAGCATGGAAACCGTGATCACGAGCCAGACTTTTCCATGATGGCGCATTACCATCAGCTGGAGAATTTAGGAAGCAGACTGTGGTCAAAATACACCTCTCACATGTGCAGCGTCCAGCAGTTCACAGTCATCATGTCCGCGCTTCAGAACAGCAGCGCACTGACAGAAAAGGGCTGACAAGACGAGCATTACTTGAGCTGATTCTGATGAACGAGATGTGGGTCATAAACCAGACCCTTGCAGGAATATGGCCAGTATAGCAGCAATCAAAAACACGTAGATGTGCACCGTGCAACTGGCAGGTCATTCTGTGCTGGTCCAGGAGGGTGAAAAAACAGATTCTCACCGGCAGGGCAAAAGGAGTTACTGATTATTATGGTTACAACTACAACAACTCTGCCTCGATTTCTTAATCACTATGAAGTTGCTGTTGCAAAAAATGACACAATTTCAAGGTGGACAGGGGAAAAAAATTTAAACCAGGCAAGGTCACAAGTTCAAAAGCTGTGCAAAAATAGCAAACAATTAGCAGCAACAACCTGCCAACAGCTTGGAGAGGCCGGAGAGGTATGAGACGACGACAAGCTCACATGACTTGACAAACAATGCGGCGATGATCCTTAATGGTTTTAACACACACATACAGAACTCATCACTGAGCCCAGTGGTCTCAAATGTGCTCCCTGAAATCTCAAGAATCTCAGGAATTTCAGCACAGTAGTGTCCCGTAGAGCTTGACGAATTCAGGCCTGAGGGATCTACCTTTATGATAACGAGACCATATTTATTATTAAATCCTAATATTATAATACCCTAATAATAAATCCTAAAGATGACGCCGTAAGAACATAATATTTAGTACTAAGCACAGCAGGGCTCTGCGCCAGCAGCAGCTCTGTGTGTGTACAAGTCTATGTGTATGTTCACGTCACTCAGTTGGGATCCGTGCCAAGCAGGGGAGAGGTGACAAGTCAACCAAGGCCAATATGTCCCCCACCTCACATGACCTGGCTGCCTGTCTCAGAAACTTTCCACTGGCCTCTAGGTCAGGTGCCTCTTTGTAAGTGCCAACCTTTGTATGTGTTTGGGTGTGCGTGCATGTGTGCGTTTGTGCGGGCATGTATGTGCATGTGTACACACGAGTGTCTGTGTTTGCTTGGTGTTTTTCACCTTTGATACATTTGCGTAGTTACATGCACAGGCACCAAAGACATTTACCCTTTAATGGCCTTTATGTCCTTATGGCCATACTTTGATTTGTACAGTATGTCAGTACATGCATAAAATATGTACTGGCTGCGCTATGCCTGCTTTATAGGCCCACGTCTCACCTTGCAGCCCTCACAGGCATGCACCCCGTAGTGGAAGCCTGAGGCCTTGTCAGAGCACACCCTGCACTCCAGGTTGAGGGGGCTGAAGTTCTCATTTGGACCCGGCGTTGCTCCACACACCCCCGACGACGGACTTGATGCTGGGGTCAACGTGTCTACAACACACACAACAGAGCAGAAAAGAGACAACAGTGAGTGATTCAACTCGACTACCCTTTGAACAAATTCAGTCCAAACGGAGACATCAGTTTTTTGGAAAAATGTTGCACCTACTCTGAAAAAAAAAAAAGGAGGAAAGCAAGAAAAATTAGTTCTTAGCAAACTGTAAGTGCTATAAGTAATGATTTGAGAACAGTTTGATATTTTGGGAAATAATACTTATTCAATATCTTGCCAACAGTTAGATGAGAAGATTGACACCACTCATTCAGTGTGTCTCATCATGACTCATGGAGCTAACTGCAGCCAGCAGCCAGTTAGTTTAGTTTACCATAAGCTAACCATCTGTCAGCTGACTGTTTGTTTTGTACAAGTTTAAAAAATAAGATGTAACGTTTTAGTGAGCTTTAGCTATAGAAGAGGCCATGCTAGCTTTTTCTAGTCTTTAGGAAGCGCTAATCAGTTTTAAGGTTAGCTTCGTATTACAATACAGTAGCATACAGGTATGGATGTGGTTATAGTCTTCGGATCTAAGTCTTGGCAAAAAAAAGCCAAAAAGACAAAGCATGGCTCCATAAATGTTGAACTATTCTCTTAAACATTCTAGCTACCAAAATTATAACCTTCACAAGTCTTCAATTTTACAGTCTTGCTTAAAAGTTAAGCATTTGTTAAGTTTTTTTTAATAGTTTTGTGGTATCTCCTCAACATGTTAAATGCATTGCTTGAAGGATGTTGTTTGGAACAGGGGCTCTCCTCATAATATGTAATATGCTGAGACCAGAGGTTGGTTAGTGACCCTAGGTCAGAGGATATGTGCTAATTATCAGCCATAGGCTAATATAATTACATAGGATAATATAATTACAACCGGACGTCTTACTTCAAACCTTTGAGAACAACCAGCCTTTAAAAGGGCCACCAGAACAGTTCCATGTTAGAGTGATCTATTGGCTGTGACCTCTCCGAGTAAACCGGGCTACTCGTTTTGATGCTGTCTTGTCTTTTGTAATAAACCATTGTTATAACTGCAAGTCGGTGTCAGCGGAGATTTCTTCATCATCTTCACATCACCACGAAAGAATACACGACAGAACTTGGCGTCACGACCTCCGGACGTGTTGTGACCTGCGGCGGTACCAGACGGCTTCGGCGACCTCACTCCTGCTCCAAGGCCACAAATACGGTGAGGATTCTCACATGAAGAGCGTTTGTTTGCTCGCTGAAGCTGGTGTGTGCGTCTGCTATATGGTCACACCGTTAAAGAGCCTGTGTATGATGTTGTTGTGTCTGTGGTGAAGAGTCTCTGTTCTAAATTTGAATTTGTGTTGTAAAGCAACGCAAAAGGGGGGAATGTAATGTAACAGAGTCTAAGAAGAAAAAGGAAAATAGAAGAAAAGGAATAAAGGAGAATAAAAGAGAAAAGGAATAAAAGAGAAAAGAGAATAACAGAAGTTAAAGTAAAAAGTTAAAGGTTAAAGTTAAAGTTAAACGGAAGATGAAGTAAAAGTAAAGAGAAATAAGAAATAAGAGAAATAAGGAAATAAAAGGAAGAAATAAAAGAAATGAATAAAGTAATTTGTTGAAGCCAAATTGTAGAATAGCCTAACTAGTAACAAGGCAGTGAGCTAAATAACTGTGCAAGATTAATGAAGATGGGCCCTCAAACTTCTTAACGGTAAGACATGTGTAAATTAGACTCTGCGTGAAAGTGGGCTCTGAGGAATAGTCGGATTGGCTTGGAAAATTAAAGAAGAGAAAGGTAAGCCGCAGATTTGGACAAAGCCCTCAAGGAGGCGATTTTAGATGGGCCAAAAAACCTGAAAAATCACTAGGTGACTTTCAGGTCAGTTCTGGGAACTGGGGGTGTAGAATGAAAAATCAATTGCAAGTTCCAACTGTTGACGAATAGTGTGGAAGCCTCTCATTGAACATTTGCACCTCAAACGGTAGCACAAATTTAGAAGGGAAAAGGAATAAGGAAAAAAGGAAAAAGGAGCGGCACAAAGCATATGCTATAGGTTTAAAAAGTGTGAATGAGACGTCTTTGATAATTAAGAGTGAATATTGGTTGTGTCTTGGGATGATGTTGAAATGTTTTGTGGTTGTTCTGTGTTTTTGACAGTTGTGAGACTGATCTCTGTGGGAGAGAAGAGCTGGTCTCTGCTCCTCTGTTGAGTGTGTGTGCGTAAAGTCCAGTCTGTGTGTGTGTGTGTGTGTTTAGTGTGCTGTCTCTGTGTTTTTGTAAAGCTGCAGTTGGTTTGTGTGGTTTGCGCTAATGTGGTAGATTTTATGCTGTATAAGTATGTATAAATTGTGATTAAGAGTAGGAGATCTAGTAAAGTGTAGGGAAAGATAGCTTTTTTGTTCTTACTGTTAAAATATATGAGCCTTGTTGAGAGGACGTTTTTAATTTGGTTAAAATCTATGAGCCTTTTGGGGGATGTTTTCAAATTAGATTAAAAATTTATGAGCCTCATTCAGGGGACTTCTCGAAGTGGTTAAAATTTATAAGCCCCCAGTAAGGACTTTTTGATTTTTGAAGAAAAGTGGAGAGATTCATATGAATGTTTGTATGTGTATGAATGGGTGAATGAGAAACTTCCTAAATTATATGATTTAGTGAAATGATAAACTATATAAGAGCGTTAAGTAAAATAGTTAATGAAAGCCAAATAAACTCGCTCTTTATATTTGGGTTTTTTACGAATATTTACGAAGTCACCCTTAAAACATTTTATTTCTTTCTGTAGATTCATTAAATGAGATGCTTAGTGGTTTAGGTGCCATCATGAGTACAGAGTATAAAGCTGTTTTCAAGTCTCCGAAATTAATTTTACACTGTTGAAAATTTAAGAGCTAAATAAGGGGAAATAAATCAAAACTTTCAGGCTGATGACGTATGATAGGTAGTTGTAACTTGGGGTTAAAGGAGGAGTAAAATAAATAAATAAATAAATAAATAAATAAATACATAAATAAATAAAAGATCTTTGTAGATAAAAATTATTTGAATGCTGGCGGAGAATGGGTTTAAAAGTATATTGATTTGCTTTGCTGTGGTTAAAAAGTCTAGTAGAACTATGCGATGCTGAATTTTTCTTCTGCTTCTTTTTTCTCTTTGTTCTCCTATGTCGGGTGAGAGCTAAGGAGAGGAGGAGAAAAAGAGAAAGGAGGGGGAGACGGACGAGACCTAGACGGGAAGCGCTGGTTACGTCACATGGACTGAGGCTGCTGACAGACAACGCGTGCAGCTCCTGAATCCATTCTGACAAAGGCCAGTGCAGTTTTATCCACAGGCTCTTTTATCAAACACCTGCTTTTCACATACACACTCATGTATGTTCATTTATAGTCATCATTATACTTGATCTACTTTCATATACTTTGTTATATGGATATTTCTCATTTTGGGGTTAATGAAGTACATTGATCTGTTTGTCCATTTATGAGTTATATCTACTGTAGTTATTGCAACGTGATGCTTGGCAACAGACTGACCAGTTAATGAAGTTGATTAGTCATTGAAGTATTGTTTTTGTATGGTTTGCTATTTTAATAGTGAGTTGTTGATTCTTTTGAAGTTGGCAATCTTATTTCTTTCATTTTTGTTTTGACTGTAGTAAAATAGTGGGGTATAAACAAACAAACAAATTAATAATTGAAATAAATTAGCAAATAAGATAACTTGATTGATTGATTGATTGATTGATTGATTGATTGATTGATTGATTGATTGATTGGTTGGTTGATTAATTGACTGGTTAATTAATTAAACAAACAATTTAAA